>SNQJ01S0208847.1:0-16137 GCA_010110895.2 Picea sitchensis | reverse complement strand
ATGGGGTGTGGCATGAAATGAAGCCCCTGAATCTACTACCCAAGACTCATAAATATTATCTATAGAAAGAATCAAAGCATCTTGTAACACATCACCTGTTACATTTGCTTCCTAATTTTTCTCCCTCTATCCATCTCTTTGTTTCTTTGGAGCTTTTCAGTCTTTATTTAGATGTCTTTTCTTTCCACAATTGCATCATTCTATCTTTCCATGTCTGGATTTGGATCTTCCCTTCCTATAATTCCCGCGGTTCCCTGAGACCTTTCCTCTATCCTTTTATCTTCCCTTGTTCTCCATGTTTAATGCATTACCTGATGTCTCACTTGTGCTTTTCCATCACATTTCCTCACTAAGGATAACACCAACAACATCATCAAATTTTAGAGTGTTTGAACCAAAGACAAAGTTACTTACAACCATGACCAAGCCATTCTATATTTCTGGCAATGAGCACAAGATTAGAAGAGCCCCGACCTCATCATCAAAATCCACTTTTACATAACTTAGTTGATTAATAACTGTATTAAATTCATTTATATGATATGCAACAGACCCACCTTATCACTTCTTCATATTAAATAATATTTTCATTAGAAATACCTTATTAGACATCGATGATTTTTCATATAGTTTAGCCAATGCATCCATCAACTCCTTCTTTGTCTTTTCTTTCGAAATATTGAAAGCCACTGACGCTTCCAGGCTCAGTCATATCGTTCCTAGTGCCTTTCTGTCAAGAACCTCCTTTATGGTCGTCGTCTTCTTTGTTATTCCACCCAATGGTAGGAATAGATCCTATTATCCAATACCCTAGGGATAACTAAGGAGATCATGTCTCAAGGCCCACAGGTCCTAGACATGGAGTTTCGAGAGCCGTATGACTTGAGGATGGCCCTAGAGGTCCCCTCTTTTCTTCAGTGCATCCCATTTATTAACAACACCAGTATCCATCCCATGAACATGGTCCTAAAGTAGCAGTAAATCTTGCTCCACGAGGTAATGAGTCTGGGTATCATGGTATGTGTCACTTTGATTTTTGAAGCACTTGAATATGTTGCACTAAATTATCCTTCATTTCATAACGTTTTCTTGGAAATTATTCTCTTTAAATTGATCATACCTGGAAGCATGACATGATGCCCTAGTAAGTTGATCTCCCTTTAGGATGGGTTTCCACTGGATGGGTCTATGAAAAGCCATTGTCCGTTCCCCCCATACTTACTACTTTCCATTTTTATTCCTCTCATTCCCCCCCTAGCTTTGTTCATGTATTTAGATTTGCCACATTATGAAGGTTTGTACCTTACCTTGTGCAAAGAAGGGGCTAAAGGCCCAGAGGGTAAAAGTAGTTGGTAAGATTCAAAATCTGAAAAATAAACCTTTGGGATGCTTCACCTAGGGATTCCTGAGAAAGCAGTAAGAAACCTCTCAGTAAAAAAAAGGGAACCCATAAGATAAATAAGCATCTCATGAGTCGACCTATTATGACCATGGACAGGTAGTGGTATGACACTACCATCTATCTGGTCAAACCATGGTAGTGGCTCTTGGTGGCATAACCAAGAGAAATTGAGTCTCATCACGAGACAACCTTCTCATCTCTGTGAAACGCTTGTGGATAACGCTGTCACCTTTGGTCACCAAGCCAGGACAATGTCCCTCAACTCTTCCCTTGAAGCATAAAAGAATAAAGATCAAAAGCAATGAATCTAATAATAAAAGACATTGAATGGGATAGGAAAAAATGGCATCCATGACAAGGTGAAACTCGCCGTCTACAAATGCACCCACAAGTAGGATCTACATTTCTCTGTTATCACTGCACCCCATGCCCAAACACTTACCCCACACCACCTCGCACACTTACATGACCTAGATTGGTTCTCACCTGGGAAACACCCCAAACTTAAGGAGGATTAGCCTAATAGGACACTTTGAGACCTTCTCCAAACCTGACTTGTTAAATTGCATAACGCCTTTGAGCATTTTTCTAGGTAAAGGGGGGTTTGATGCACATGTTTGGGTAATTTAATTATTGGATGTGATTTACATGTTATGATCCCTGTGCCTTATGAACCCCTGGAGGGCGTACTTTTTGTTGCTGCAAGACTTTTCCCGGTGGATAGGTACACATGGGGGAATGATTAGCTTGGACATCCATGGGGATGAAAGCCCACATATGGATGTTGTAACCCCAGCCAGGGGAAAGAAGACATCATAGACTTTCACTATGAAGAAAGAAGGATGTTTCCCTTGGAGACACCCTTGTAGACCTAGACCTAGGGGGATCTTGCTCTTCCACCTGGACGTTGACATTTGAGAGCCCATAACTTCACCATCATCCAGAGAAAGGGATTTCATTTTGAGGGCAGTTGTGATCTAGTTGGCATTTATGGGAATCATTCAGGGCCTTTGGGGGCCAAATGTTCTGCATCTGGAGCCTTACGTTCCACATTGGGGGTCCAACGTCACCCTAGAAGGGCATGATGTCACCCTTAGGGATGATTGTACATGCTAATTAATTTTATTTATGCCAAATTTGAATTTATTTGTAAATTGGCCAGGTCTACCTTCATTTGACCTGAAATTATTTAAATGTCATCAGTTTTGTATAAATAAACATAAAGTACATTCATTTTTATCATCACAACTCCTCACGAAAGAGGAGAGGTATGAAATTTTCACCCTAGAAGGGCTATTTGCTAAAAATATGAGGTACACTCTTGTATAAGGCTGATTTTTTGCAAGTTGGATCAATCTTAGAAGCTTTTATGGTGATCTTGCATGGTATTTCATTATTATTCTTGGTGCAAGTAGGTAAAATTTACATTTTTTGTCATCTATTGAATGGTTTATGTATGGTTTTATTTTCTCATATAAAATTATGAAATTGCATGATATGCTTAATGCTTGAAGTAAGTAACTTAAATTGCTACTTTCTTACTTTCTATTTGCCAAGCTTTTCATTGAATTGATCTAGTAGCTAGTGAAACCCTAGAGCCTTAGGTTCCTAGCACTCTAAGATTTTGACCTAGTTATTTTTTCCTAATTTATTATCCCATAAGAAGCCTAAGGAGAGCAAGGTTCTAGGGCCTAATGTTGGCACATGGGAAGACCCAGGGTTCAACGCTACAACAACGCACCAACAAAACCCTAACTACTGGCCCTTTCGACAACACCTGCAAAGCATATGAAGTCTCACCCGAGGTAGAGACAGGGGTGTTTGCAGGACTCAGATGTATGTAACCTTAGCTTGGACACAGATTTGTGATTCTAACACTTAATAAAGCACTCAACAGATAACATTCGTCAATATTCATTCTTAGTTACAACGTAGTAAACCCTAATTACAGAGTATTGCAGTATTCAACCGGATCTAACATCTAGCAACACTTAACACGATGAAACAAATCAGATCTAGCAGATTCAAGCACTAAGCACATGCATATAAGTCAGATCCAACATCCATCAATATTATTAAGCACTAAGCATAAAAAATCATTCATCTATATTAAAGCACTAAGAAAATAAACACATAAACACATCAATACATCGCACAAAGCATAACAACACAACATGTACGTGGTTCACCCCCACCCCGGAGCTACGACCACCAACTCTTTGTCTTATTTATTATCTTCTTCAATCAGTTACATGCACAGAGCCTAAAAAACCCTACTCCGTAGAGGACAAGGGATCTGCGCAGCTCGCTAGATCCTCCTTCCCCGAGTAGATCTAAGCACACAACCTTCCATAGTCTCTTACAATGACTTGCACTTAGCTCTGCAAGTCTCACATAGTATGCACCAACGCACTTACAACTCTTGATCACACAGATCCAACTCTAGCACTTAGCCATTCGTACTCACTACATCGCCTTAGCATCTATTTATACATACAAAATAGGCCTAGACACGGGTAAACCCATGGGCCGACATTCCCATACCCGTTACATAATCCCCAATCCCAAAAAGACCCCTAAAAGGGGTTGAGATCCCGCGATCTCCGCTTTGTCTTGCGCTCCGCCTTCGACAGCCTGTCGAAGTTCCAAAATCAGGTAAAACATGACCAAGAATCCTCACAACTTGGTCTAGGGCCAACAGGCCCCCAACACTCACCTGTGACTTGTCCCGAGTCACTCTGATCCGACTAGTTCTTCTTCAAAAGCCTCAAGCTTGGCTCAAGCTGCTTCGACTTGTTGATGTGCCACGACCTCTTGTTCAACGAACTCTTGTATGATAACTTCCTTGACAGGTCCCTCTAGGCCTTGTTCAGTTGTAGTGACAACTTGCTCCAGTTCCGCTCCTCGGCCTTCGATCTTTGTGAACAGTTTGTAAGCCTCATCCTGTACAGGTTGGAGCCTCTGAGTCACTTCCATGACTTTGCTCTGGACAGTGTGGACCTTCTGCTGGGCAGTGCGCTGCTCCTGGGATCTCTGTATTCTTTCCACAACTGATAGGGGATTCAACTGTGCCTGTATCGTTTCTGCTTGATACTTCACCTCTTGGAGCTGCAAATCCAATGCCTTCAGTTCTGGATTCTCAGTGAGTTGCTCATAGGTCTGGGTATTGCAATCAGTGAGTTTATTACATTCCATTGAAAGGGCCTTTATTCTCTCAACTACGATTCGAGCAGTTGCTTCTCTTTGGTCCCTCACATCCTACGGGGTGCTGGGCACTGTGCGGAGCTATAAGTCTGTTATTCGTTGTTGTAGCTTCTGGATAGCTTCTTCGAGTTGCTCTACTTGATGCGTGACTCGATCTTCTGGTTGTGGCTCTAAGCCTGTCACAGAGCGGAGGGCTCTATTGACTGTTTCTTTCACTTCGAGTTTCTCTGCGAGCAACTGTTATTTTTCTTGTTGCATCCGTACTTTCTCTTCTTCAAACTTTGCCTGGAGAGAAACCTTCTCCTTCTCTGCAAATCTGTGTTGTTCTACGAGTACGCCTTGCACTTGTTTAAAGGCTTGGGTGGCTTGTTCTATTTACTCTTGAGCGCGACGAAGGTGAGCTTCGACTGCATTAGCTAGTCGATGGAGTTGGGTTGGCTCATCTCCCAACTCTAGTTCTTCTGATGGCAGGGGCGCAGTGGAGACTGCGTGACTGGACTGAAGGGATTTCTGTACCCCTCGAAGTTCGACCTCAATTCTATCGTACATTTCCTCCTGCTTGGCTTCTTATTTCTCCACGATTTCCAGTGAAGCGTCGTTGAGAGCTACGATGATGAAGTCAAAATCATTGGCAATAAGCACGGTCTTCATCTTTGTCACGGTGGCTTTCGATTTCTTCCGGGAAGAAGGTTTTGGGGGAGAAACCTTCCTCTTCTTCAGGGGATCAACCTCGTCTCTGGGTGGTGTTACTTCGCCTGGCTTCTATTAAGCTCCTTTACCCTTTAGTTCTTCTACTTCGTCATCACCCTCTCAGACAGGTGATACTGAAGCAGTCTTTCCTGAGGCACTGCTTAAATCTTGGACCTCTTCGGATTTCTTCGTTCTACTAGGCCCGAGTGTATCATGTTATTTATGCGTGGTCTTTGGGCTGTCAGGGTCAGACATCTCTGCAGGGTCTGCGGGAATAAGGAGGTCTGTGGACTAGTCCTTAGTGATCTCCTCCAAGTCTTCTTCCGTGAGTTTGTAGTACGACTGAAGCTGCTCCTTATGTTCATCGGCTCGCGTTGTTATGTAGATGAAGTGCCGATCTGCGCAGAACTTCATCAGGGGTCGGAACCTTTGTAGGGTGTTCAGAGTCATGCGAGGTTCATCTTCGATGGATCTCTTCAGCTGCAGGTAATAGGTGTGAAAAACAACGTTCGACTGCCACTGTTTGTTCATATCACTTGAGTACCAAAGGGTAGTGAACTTCGCAGCAAGCGGCTCGGATGGTTCAATATATGGGAAGGTCGCATCTTCCAGCATCTCTCAAGAAACAAAGGCGATGAGGATAAGGAGCCAGCTAAAGTGAAACTCGTAGCCCTGATCTTGTGCTTCGCGACAGTCTAGTTCCAGCTGATTAACTAGGTTCTTCTCCCAGTTCATCTGTAAGCCTTCCACACACTTCGCTGTAAGGTCAACAACAAAGCCTGTGACTTGCGTAGGTTTGTTCTTTCTTACTAACTTTTCGGCTATTAGTTGGCAAGCTAGGCGCACTGCGCCATTCTATATGGAGGCTACCTTGTAGCCTCACGTTCCCTTTTCAACATCGTCATATGTATCCTTGATCTTTTGTGCTAGCACGGGATCTATGGATTTTCCTGGATAGAACTCCTATGGGTAGGGTCCTTGCATACTTAATCCCGTGATCCTATGGATAAACATTGGATTGACTGTAATATGACGGTCTAGCCATAAGTAACCTCCATGGTAACATGAAAGTAATAGCTTGACACATGCATTCACTTCCCGGTGCCTTCCGAAGTGTGGGATTTTCATTACATTTAGTAGGGTGGACTGCGCAAGGTTCATCGCGCATGGTTGGGGGATTATCTTTGAGTTCTTCCCCTTCGTCTTGGTTAGGTATTTATACGGGGTGAGCATACTGTAGTTCTTGCGATCTCTGAGGTTGAAGTCACTGAACTTCAACGTTGTGATCTTGTCCTTCTGCGCTCGAACTGCGCATATCCCCTTCGGGAGGTACACAGTAATCATAGAGTACTTGAAATCTCTTGGCACACTATCTTGACTCACTATGCCAGCCAGAGGCGGGATGTAGTCGGGAAATATGGACGGGATCAACTTCACATTGGCTAGGTTATCTTTGTGTTTGGTTCTCTTTTTCGCTGATGGTCGAGATGATCCGGCTCCATGAGCAGTCGACGAAGAGGCTTTCACTCCTCTCGTCGATGACGCTTGAATACTTGCAAACATTTCTCTTTCAAACATTATTCTCATTAGGTCAATGAGAACTTCTTCGACAATTTTCTCTGTAGCGCTAAGCTCATCCGACATGCATGCTCATGGTTGAATATCTCGTGTTTGAAGAGTAACTGCGGGAATATCTAGGATCCTGCATCCATTTGTTATTCCAAACATTCTCTCTATGCATAGGTATAACATATCTTTCACTATTCTTATCATATCTACTCATATCAAATCTTCTTTCATCTATCGGTGCTCTAGTTTTTAAGCTGGGACAAATCTTATTAAACATACCTAGATCCATACTTTAGAAACAAAAATTTCCACTAATATTATCTTCAGTAGAGCACAAAGCTTCCAGATCTAAAATTTTTCACTATTCTTACCTTTATCAGAGAACAGAGCTTGCGGATCTTACCTCCTTTCTTCGGATCTGACCCTTCTTGGCACAGAGCTTCACAGATCAAGTAGAATACTGCGCACCAGGGCGACAGATCTATGCACAGATCTTTCACAATTTCAGGTCAGATCTTTGCACACAGCTTCTTTTTCCTTAGTTCCCAACAATCATAGTTTCAGGTCCCGAAAACAGAACCATTTGTTGGCACAGGGGCAGACCCGGGGTTCAACACTACAACAACGCACCAACAAAACCCTAACTACCGACCCTTTTAGAAACACCTGTGAAGCAGATGAAGTCTCACCCGAGGTAGAGGTAAGGGTGGTTGTAGGACTCAGATTTTTACAACCTTAGCTAGGACATAGATATGTGATTCTAACACTTAACAGAGCACTCAACAGTTAACATTCATCAATATTCAGTCTCGGTTACAACACAATAAACCCTAATTACAGAGTATTGCAGTATTCAATCGGATCTAACATCTAGCAACAATTAGCACGATGAAACAGATAAGATCTAGCAGATTCAAGCACTAAGCACATGTATATAAGTCAAATCCGACATCCATCCATATTATGAGGCACTAAGCATTAAAAGATCATTCATCTATATTAAAGCACTAAACACATAAACACATCAATACATTGCACAAAGCATAACAACACAACATGTACGTGGTTCATCGCCACCCCGGGGCTACATCCACCAACTCTTTATCTTATTTATTATCTTCTCCAATCAGTTACATGCACAAAGCCTAAAAACCCCTACTCTGTAGAGGACAAGGGATATGCGCAACTCGCTAGATCCTCCTTCCCCGAGTAGATCTAAGAACACAACCTTCCATAGTCTCGTACAATGACTTGCACTTAGCTTTGCAAGTCTCATATAGTATGCACCAAAGCACTTACAACTCTTGATCACACAGATCCAACTCTAGCACTTAGCCATTCATACTCACTACATCACCTTAGCATCTATTTATACATACAAAATAAGCCTAAGCATGGGTAAACCCATGGGTCGACATTCCCATACCCGTTACATAATCCCCAATCCCAAAAAAGGCCCTAAAAGGGGCCGAGATCCCGCGATATCCACTTCGTCTTGTGCTCCGCCTTTGACAGCCTTTCGAAGTCCCAAAATCAGGTCAAACATGACCAAGAATCCTCACAACTTGGTCAAGGGCCAACACCTAGAATTGCCTACACCCTAGTATCTTGTTTTCTTGAGGAAAATGCATAGGGGGACTTAAGTTACTACTTCTCCTATGAATTCCTCTTGGACTTTTGTGCACTATAACAATTTATTTATAGCCTTAGAAGAAGATGTCCACTTGACTCCATAATCCCTAGAAGGCATTAGTTCGAGTCTCTCTCTTATTGAAAAATTGATTAAACACTCAAACTCTCTTCCTTAAAGATTTTGCTAACTTCTACTAACCCTAAAATAGACTAATTCCTTAGATAACTTGCTGTTGTTGCAAACTATTGCTACAACCATACTAATTCATGCTAATTTGTTGCATTCACCTACATAACTTGCACCTAACTCACTCAAAAATTTCTTGTGACAATTGCCAATCAATCTACTAAATAAATGCTAAGTTTACAAGGTGTTTCCTTGCAATTTTGAGCACTAGAATTTGCTGTTGTTACAAAATATTGCTACAACCATCTAACTGCAACAAATTCTCTGCAAAAGTGAGATTTAATTCTAGCTAGACATTGCCAAATTTGCTTGTGACAATTAGTTATCATTCTGCCTAGTTAAAGCTACATTTTCTTGTCTTTTTCAAGCAATTTCAAGGCATAATTATTACAACTGTTACAAAATACTTATTGTTGTTGTAAACTAAATTACATTGCTGCAATTTTATATCAGCTAGCCTATTTTTTGAAGGTTCATGGTTTCAAGAAGCACTAACATCATTTTTTGTACTTGAAATCTACCACATTTTCTTTGTTGTCTTGTTCTGGGCAGGTACACTCTATTTTTACCGTTGCTTCATCCCTTAAAGACCTTAAGAACCTTTTGGCTTGAGGGACTAGTAAGAGGGGGATTTACTTGCATCCTTGCCTTAGTCTTATTAGCCCTTTAGGTCACTGGGGGCATCTCCCTTGGGGTAACTTTGATATACTCCTAAATAGAAAAGGGGTTTCCTATTAAGGTGACAGTGGTAGGTCACCCCTTGTTATGCCAATCTTTCCTCACTTTCCTTGGGAT
This sequence comes from Picea sitchensis, assembly GCA_010110895.2. NCBI lineage: Eukaryota > Viridiplantae > Streptophyta > Pinopsida > Pinales > Pinaceae > Picea > Picea sitchensis. The sequence continues at coordinate 6,658 of SNQJ01S0208847.1, read as the reverse complement.
TTGGGAAAGTACAAATTGTGCGATAACATTTTGGCACCGTTGTCAAGGAACATCGAGTTAATTTTCCTCGAACGACACTTTTTCGGTAAGGATTTATCCAAAGCCTTTATTTCACAAAGATTACCTGGCGACTCCATTGAGGGTGATTCCCTCTTTTCCCTTTAATGATCCCTAGAAGGATTATCTGGCAAATCCACTAATGACAAATCCAACCATGGCTTCTCTATGGGACCCACAAAATTTAAAACCCTTGAATATGAGTAAAATCCTGGGTTATCCTCGATAAATGCCTCCAAGGTATGAAAATTAGCTCCCTAGATTCACTGGTAATGATGGGGTTAGAGCCGAAGATCACATGGATAATTTTTGGGCTTTCTTTCAACTCCACCCTATCCATGATGATGCTAAAGATTTGACAATGAAACTTTTCTCTTCCACTCTTCATGGCAATGCTAGGAAATGGTATAATGATCTCCCTGATGCTAGCATCACGTCTATGAGCCAATCAGAAGAAACCTTTCTCGAGAAATGGGGTATTAAATTATAATATATCTACATGCTGATAAAAAGACTCGAGTACATGAAACAAACTAAGAATGAGACTGTCAAGCAATTCCACACAAGGTTTGAGAATTTGCTACACCAAATTCCTAGAAGCCATCACCCTAAAAACAAGTACCTCACTTACCTATATACCAATGCACTCATAGTGCATTTAGGGTTTCTACTCAGTAAAAAAGGGCCAAGAACAATCCAAGAAGCTTATGACATGGCCATACAAATCAAGGAAAATATCTCCTTGTTCAAGGGAGAACACCTCTTTACTCCAGAAACTAAAGTTGATGACCCCAAAGATACCCCAGATGCTCTTAGTATGGAAATATTAGTTTCCCTTGAAATTTTTGTTAGTAAATTCCAGGAAAGAAGGGAACAAGTCATCGACCAACAAGAGGTTAAGGAGAAGGATCCTAATGAAGGTTTCCAATCCCATGAGGAAGAACACAAATTTACTCATGCTTCTACCGAGGATAATGAAGACCTGGTTGAAGAGTGAGAGCTTGAAGACATAAAACATGATGATGAATTATTAATGTGTGCTCCTCCGTTTTATGAATCCATCCAAGATCCTATTCCTCCTACACAAAAAGAAGAGGATGAGGTTAGTCACTCACCTTTTTCAGGTTTTTGAAAATACCTTATTCTATGATTCAAAAGGTGAAGAAGAAATGGAACCCTTGGACAAGCTAGACCCTCCATATTATGAAGCTGAAGATGTAAGGGAAAATCATGAGGACGAAGAACTAATGCTTGCTCCTCCATTTGATGAAGTTTTCCAAGCCTTTTATGCTCCTGAACAGGAAGAAGTGAGTACAATAAGTTGTTTCCCTTTCCAAGACTTTGATGATGCCACATTTTGTGATTTGGAAAGCAAAGAAGTGTTAGAGGAGCCCTTGGATTCTTTAAGCCCTTTGTGTTATGATAAAGGTAATGACATGGCTAATAATATTGATGAGTTCATACATGTTGGGAAACATAAATGGGATGTGATTGGGTATGATGGGGATCCCATTTACGTCATTGAGTGTTATTTCCAAATGTTTCCTTTACAACTATCATATGAGGTTACTAATGATTCTGACATATGGAAACAAGGAGATGATATAGTTACATACACTTTCCAAACACCCAAGGATGACCTATTTCTATGTTCTCCTGATGATTTTCGGTCATACCTTGAGGATTTTGATCAATATTCTTTTGAGCATTCATATTTATTCTATGAGGAAAATTATCAACCACCATTGTGCTCAGATCTTGATAAGAGTGAGGACCTTGCTTGCCTAAAGCAGGACACTTGTGACAAGGTTTTCCATCCTCCTTCAATTACTTTACCTCACTATATCACCAAGGGTGTAGTTGTGAAGCATGTCCCTAGTCTTGAGTTTTCTCCGAGACAAAGCATTCTTTTATAATTGAAGGGTAGGTTGAATACCTTAATAAGAAGGTTATTATTTCATTATTTCAGCTTTCCCTTAGAAATTGTCGATCATCCTCTAGGTTCATGCTAGTCCCTTCCTAGACCTCAGGATGTGATGACGTCCAAGGTAGCCAACCTTCAGAATATTTGAGTCAGTGTTTTGAGCCTTTGATTTTTCACGATCCCTTTCTGAGATGGATTGAGCACTTTCCTAGAAGTGTGACTTGGCATAATTTTGTCCCTCCCTCCCACCTCTATGAACTAGACTTTATGATTTCTGATGATATTATACATGCTCTAGCTCATGTTATTTTTGTGCTTAACTTGTCATTGTTTTGGTTTATGATGAAACACATCGGAAGGTATTATGAGGTATTGCTAGGATGGTTTCACTGGTTATTTGAATACACCTAGCATTCAACCAATAGGTAAGTAGAGGTAGGTAGGAATTTGCATCCATTATATATACCATTTTCATATCATGCTAGTATAGTTATAGTTTCATTTTTGTATTCCTTAATTATGTATATGTGCATGCTCATGATTATATTTTTATATCATATATGAACAAGGGATGATATCACCACCCTAAGGATTACTGATGCATTTTGTTGAGATCTAGCAGGAACAGGTCATACCATAGATGCCGAGGTTCTCATGCATTCTACGGTGAGCACATGTCCCCGAGTTGGAGCCAAATCTTATCCCCTACCCTAGGGATAACTAAGGAGATAATGTCTTGAGGCCCATAGGTCCTAGACATGGAGTGCTGAGAGATGAATGACTTGAGCATGGCCCCAAAGGGCCCTCTTTTCTTTAGTGAAACCCATTTATCAACAGAAAAAATATCCATCCCACCAGCCTGGTCCTAAAGTAGCAGTAAGTATTTCTCCACAAGGTAATGAGTTCGGGTATCATGGTATGTGTCACTTGGATTATTGAAGAACTTGAATATGTTGCATTAAATTCTCCTTCATTTAATAATGTTTGCTTGGAAATTATTCTCTTTAACTTTTTCATACCTGGAAGGGTGACATGATTCCCTAGTAAGTTGATCTCCATTTAGGATGGTTTTCCACTGGGTGGTTCTATGAAAGGTCATCACCCATTCCCTCCATACTTACCACTTTCCATCTTTATTCCTCTCATTCATCCCCTACCTTTATTTGTGTATTGGGATTTTCCACATTAGAAAGGGTTGTACCTTACCTTGTGGGAAGAAGGGGAAAAAGGCCCAGAGGGTAAAAGTAGATGGAAAGAGTCAAAAGACAAAAAATAAACCTTTGAGATGCTTTGCCTGGGGATTCCCTAGAATGCAGTAAGAAGCTTTTCAATAAGAAAAGGGAACCCATAAGATAAATAAACACTCAAGGTATTAGTTGGTAGATGGGAGGTCTCATCATGAGCCGACCTATTATGACCATGGGAATGTAGCGGTATGACACTGCCATCTATCTGGTCACCAAACCAGGGTAGTGGCTCTTGGTGGCATAGCCAAAAGAAAGGGGGTCTCATCATGAACCAACCTTTTCATCTCTGTGAAACGCTTGTGGATAACGCTGTCACCTTTGGTCGCCAAGCCAGGACAATGTCCCTCAACTCTTCCCTTTAAGAATAAAAGAAAAAATATCAAAAGCAATGAAGCTAAGAATAAAAGGCATTGAATGGGATAGGAAAAAATGACATCTATGACAAGGTGCAACTCGCCCTCTACAAAGGCACCCACAAGTAGGATCTACATTTCCCTATTATCACTACACCCCATGCCCAAACACTTACCCCATGCTACCTCACACACTTACATGACCTATATTGGTTCTCACCTGGGAAACACCCCAAACTTAAGGAGGATTAGCCCAATAGGACACCCTGAGACCTTCTCCAAACCTGAGTTGTTAAATTCCATAACGTCTTTGAGCATTTGTCTGGGTAAAGGGCGGTTTGATGTACATGTTTGGGTAATTTAATTATTGGATGTTATTTACATGTTATGATTCATGTGACTTATGAACCCCTGGAGGGTGTACTTGTTGTTGTTGCAGGACTTTCCTCGGTGGACAAGTACACATGGGGGAATGATTAGATAGGACCTCCATGGGGATGAAAGCCCACTGATGGATGTTGTAACTCCAACTAGGGGCAAAAAGATATCAGATACTTGCACCAGGAAAAAAGAAGGACATTTCCCTTGGAGACACCCTAGAAGACCTAGACCTAGGGGGATCTTGCACTTCCACTTGGACATTTGTTACGAGCAACATCTCTCTATGGATAGGGTGAACCACAATAGACATGTATAATTGTAGAAATCGAATCAATTCCAACATATGCTATGCTATATAAACTAATGTGCAAGATAAGTAATAAAGAGTCTTACCTCGTCCAAATGTTTGATGATGTCCACCATTGAGCACTTTGACCCAAAGCTTTATACCCGCAACAAGTTCTCAAGAAACAAAAAAAGAAAGCATATAGTGATGATATAATAGGTTGGCACATTAGATAGCATAATCCATCAATATACAAAACAAACATGCCCATGGATCATAACACATATATTTGCAAGATATCAATTGGACGGAAAATGAGTATTTCTATTAATAAATGATCATCGAAAGTGAAAACATTACAGACTTTAGTGTCGGCACGGTTCAGAACCAAGAAACCGAGTTCCTTCCAACTAGGCCTCCACCACTTCAATCCTCCACCAAAGGCAAGATCATATAAGGGAGACAAATAGGTTCTCCATCAATAAGGGAAGAGCTTGGGGGATGAACACCGTGTTCATAATTAAAGGACAAAGGGATGCAGACTCAATATAAGTAATAATTTCTCCAGAGTAACTTTTCTCTCAAAGTTGAATTCTCTCCCCTTTTCCATAGCTCGGAATTGGCTTCTTTATAGCCTTCAAAATGCAACTGAAGGGCCGAGTCAGAATGTTTCCAGTATATAGAAGGCCAAGGATCAGAGATCTCCTATCATGACATGGAAACCCAACATTTAATTTTGATTTTCTGGCCCAAATCCTGATGTACGCGGGCTGTAGTGGAGCAACTAGCATATACGCTTGTTGTATAGCTTTCAAGGTGCGTACAAGTGGAATTTTTTTTTTTTTTTTGTCTCTGTATTTATCAATCAGGGAAAGTAAGTCTGCATGGGGGAATGGAATAAGGCCCTCTCTGCAAGATTGCATAGGGTGAGGAAAATCTTGCTATAACAGATGCCCCCTAATGTGTGAGGTCAGAGGAGAATCTGCGATGGCCGAAATACATTATAAATAACCCAGAAGTGGAGTGGTAGAGAACCAGCTGGACGAACTCGATCGCTCATTACATTTTGTAATGACTTTTCATACATGGCTACCAAAACACATTGCAAATCCATGTGAAAAATCTACCAAACAAGTGTCCGTGGCCATGAATAGGAAAATACAAATGCGGTTACATGCCAAAAAGATGTCATAGTCATGAACAAAGCCCAGTAGAATCAGTCTCAAAACCAAATTGAAAATATTTGTATCCCATGGAGTACAATCTGATCTCCCATGATCACTGAAGTCGTATAGGTACTGGTCCAAATGAAAAGGAGGCAACAAATCAGGAAAGATGCAGCCACATAGTGATGTCTTCAAGTCTTCTACGCAATCCGCCAAAGGTGCAAGTCTACATCATGTGAATAAAGGAGTTGAGGTCGAACACAATGAGACATTGTTTGATTATCGGTCATTGATGTATACTGTTAACAAACGTGAGACAACCTATCGATAATGAAAGCAGGTATCAAGGCACCAAGTACATTCTTACAAGTGTGAATAAAGGAGTCGGTGTCGAACACCTGAAGAATCCATCGATCAGGAGACATTAATGTATTCCCAACCATCGATGGTTGGGAATACACCTGCCACTAATGACTGCAAGCCTCAAGGTACTCATAAGACTCTAGGACTCATTTCCAGAATAAATGGGTTGATGTCGATGGAAAGAGAATCGCTGAAAGGAGAGCATTAAGACATCTCTCATCAGTCAACATGAGGTACAAAGCAAGAGCTTCTTGATTTGGTGGAAATTAGAGGAAGAACAAGTTCACGAACCAACGACCCTGTGCATCTTTCGCGTGTCCCAAGTGCAAGCGGTACATGAAAAATACCCTCTAAATAACAACCAATGATGAAAAACTGCTGATAAAGGCGAGGAGACCACCAATAAGGCTAATGGAATCCAAGACACTGCACGAATCCCAATGTGGGAATAGATGTATTTCCATCGAATACAAGGGAAACCACCCATTCAACAACCAATGATGAAATATCGACTACTAGGTTCAAGGTTACCTACCAATGATGGAAGTAGGGCCAGGGTGCATGATAGGACTAAAGTATCATGTGATTTTTAGACAAACTGAGGGTATGGCCGACATGAAAAGTCAAGAGTTCTGAGGAGTGGCCGACACAGGTTAATGGAATTCCTTTGAACAAGAGAAAGAGACATATGGTGGACCCTAGCAGCATAGACCCAATGATAAGATCATGAGATGCAGGAGGCATCAATGAAGTTCCTTGTAGGGACTCAAAGAGTAACCAGTCGGTAGAGAAGACTCAGTAACGAGCTCAACTTCCTAAGGCCATGCTAAACCCAAAATTATGATGAATGGACTCAAATCACTTTGTGCTCTGTTCAAAGG
>SNQJ01S0208846.1:0-22031 GCA_010110895.2 Picea sitchensis | reverse complement strand
ATCATTGCCCAATTGGCAATTTGAAATTCCTTTACTGTCCTCATGACAGTCTGCGAGATCCTCATCTGATCCCAACTCGTCGCCCTCATGGCAAACTGGAATTTCTTCTCTTCTACCCAACCGACAGTACTTGAAATCATCAGCTAATCCCAATTCATCCCAATCATCATTATCATCAAGACCTTTTCCAGTCTCGGGTTCACATACCTGAACCAACTCTTCATCTCGCTGCATCCGCAGTTCCAGCTTCTCTATCTCTGCTCGTATATCTGCGAGTTCTCTATCCATTTTTGCAAGCTTTTCTGCCTTGCTTTTCTTCCTACGGCCTTCAGTAGCCATTTTGCTACTTCTATCTGCCTTCATGGCAGATCTTCTCCTGTCACTCCTCATCATGAGTTCAACCAACTTCATCTTTGCAGTCCAGTAGACTATCTATGGACTGCTGCTTACCTTCAAGAAAGTCCTCGTAGAGTCCTCCAGTGCTCTGTCTTCTTCCACCTGCAATATACAAATGAAATTTCGGCTCTGATACCACTTGGTGCAAAGACGTCCTCCAGCACGTCCTGCTCCCACCAGGACCTTCTCTAACCTTGGCCCGAAGAGTCAATTGCTCTTCTAATTCCCTATTGGGAATTCTTCACCCACAACAACTCCCTTATGACCTCCCTTCAAAATCGAGAAATTGGACTTCACAATTTTGCGAATCCTGGTCGCGTGTTTCTCACCTTGCAATTCCCTAAAGTCCGATACGGGTCAACGTTGACTCCCCTCCACTATCGGGACTTCTCCCTATCGGGAAATCGCTACCCGCGATGTCAACGAGTTGAAACTTCAACCTCCAAACCCTGATGCACTGATTCTCCGATGACACCTGTCCTTGTTGTTGACGCTTGGACACCACACGCCTGTAGCGATCGGGAAATCTCCGATCGGGAATTCCCAATTTCTGTGGCACCGTTTCACAAGACTTCCCAAGTCCCGAACCCTGATATAGTGCCACCTATCCCTGTAATGATCTATGGCTCTGATTAAATCGGGAGATCGCTAATTGCGATTTCGACGAGTATGAACTCTTGCTTCCAGGAAACCCGATATGCCGTATCCCGATAGCTCAAATGGGTTTTAAACCCTGCGCAACTCCCATCGATTCGATGGCTATCGGCGAACTAGGTCTAGATCCGACGATTCAGATCCGTCCTCTTGCGCTCTTGTTTCAGAGGCTAATCTCTGAGCATCTCCTCTCGATCCAATGGCTTACGGAGTTCCCATATGAGATCCGACGGCTGTCGGTCTCCTCCCTTATGCAGACTCCTCCTGGACGTGCAAAACCAATGGTCCAAATCTTCTTTCTCTGCCGATCTGACGGCTCCTAAGCTATCTTGATCTTTCCTATATATTCTACCCAGACTTGGAAGAATTTTAAACCTTCTAAAGGTCTCAACCCTTGCTTCCTTTCTCTTGCGCAAACTCCTCAAGCTTGAGTTCCGCTAATGCGTGTAGAAGCGTTGTTTCCTTCTGAGCTTGTATCTTCGGCCCCTTCAAAGGATTTTGATGTCTTCTTTCCTTGCAGAACCTCTACGCACCCACGACGTTGTCCCTCCTAAGCTTATATAATCACACAGGCCCCTAAGGGGTTTTTCTCTTCTTTCTCCCACAGATGGAGAATAAAAGGCCTCCCCGGCTCTATGTTCGCTCAAACAACCTCCTCGCTGAGACTTTCTGGGTATTCAGTGACCCGGCAGAATTCCTTCAGCGGATTCTCCTCTTGAGCCCAGAACTCAAAGAGTTCTCTTCACTTCTCCTGCGCCCATCTGCGCACAGTTCCTCAACGCCCTCCTGGCAGAGTATCCCTTCCACAGAACACACAACAGTTCTTCTTTCCCTGTGCACTCACGCACTTCGCTCGATGCCCTCCAGGCCGAGATTCTCAGAATCCTCAGCAGAATTCTGGTCTTCTCAACTGTGTCTCAACTACACAGTCTTGCCTCCTGAGTTATTCAACAACCTCACAGGTCTTCCTTCTCCTGAGTTGTTGATCTCAGTTCTGTGCCTCCGCACGTCTCTGTCTGACTCCTCACGAGTTCATAAGTGCCTCCTCTGTGCACCGGTATTCAGAGTCTCAATACTCTGTCACGCCTCATGGCATGAAACCCCAAATACCTCTCCACCTGAAATCAAACACACTCCCTCCAAATGGCATGATAAAAATACACAAATGTAGCATATAATGAACACACACACAGAAATCCATTCAACACAGAACATGTGCAGGAAAAACTGTTGTTTGTATTAAATAATGGCAAATGCCTGAATATTTTACAATGGTGTTCCTCGAGCTCTCTCTCGGCTCTCTCTTCTGCTCTACATGCATACCTCATTTTCAAAATGAGATCTGAATATCTCTTTTACCTGAGGTGCTCTTAGCGCTTCCCTCCAGGATTTACCTACTCTAATTAATTTACAATCAATGACTGTCTAGTCCAGCATATGGATCTAGATCTCAACCAATCTACAATAAATGCCTATCTTATCTACACCCTGCGCAAATGCATAGCTTTCCTGGATCAACAGCCTAAGCCATTTAATTACATTCAATACAAACATGAATGAGGTTGCGCCTCCTTTTTAGCACATGAATGCATGCGCGCTGATGTGGCTGGCTGGCTGCATTGGAGGGACGTTCCTTCATGAGTTAGGGAGTGAAATCAACTTGCTATATCACTAAATTTTGGAATCCCTTCTAACACAAGGGTCAATCACAAGGTCACATTGGGGCCCTCAGAGTAATCAACCCTGCTTTGTTCATCTTGGTGTCGACTATCGACTTTCCCCCCTCTGCTTTGGTATAGTAGGTGGTACCATAGAGGCCATAATATTTTAGACTTCCTACACAAGGTGACAGCACAAGGAAGGTGGTGTTGTACCTAGGATCGACGATGGCTAGACTCACTCGGACTCCTTGGAGGGTTTCCCACTGCTCGGTGAGGTAACTTGCACCAGGGAGTTAGTTCATTAAGCAGGTTGTCAACGTAACTTTCCCACCCTCTGAAACTCATCCCCTTCATGCATTAATTCTGTGATGTTGGATTCCATCACCAACTAGTGCTTCTTTGTGAGAAGGTTTGTTTGCATGCTTAACTCCTAGATTAAATAGCGTGTGTTGTTGTTTCTCCTTAGTTGGCCTTAGGATTGCATTTGTGTCTAATGGCATCGGTTTCGGGTTAATTCCTCATTTGATAAATACAAAATATGGATACAATTAAAATAAAATGTAATAAAGAGGTAACAAATAGCTCATACCTAAATTACGTCTTATAATTATCCAACATTAGTCTTTATACTTAGTTAAACAAAAAACAAATGGAATGGTTTACACAAGGTCAATGGAGAATGTTATTGGAAAATTCAAAATATTATAAAAAACCCACATCTCACATATTTGTGCATGCACCATAGATTCACAATCTTTCATGAAGAGGTCCAAGAGAAATGCCTCCATGCAAAATTGTCCACATCAGAATTGTCCATGTCCTTCATGGAAATATATAAAATTCCATTGAAGATATTTTAGTCCTTGTCCTTCTTCTAAAGGAAAATCCCATTATGTAATTAGTGGTCAAAGACTACTTTTATCCCCCCTTTATCTGGTAAATTCTACTTATTATACTAGCCTTCCCCTATAATAGGGAGTGTTGTGTCCCTTTTCTCAAAAATAAGTGAGGTTCCTCTTCTTCCTCCCAACACTCTCCCAACATTCTCCCTTTTCTCGAAAATAAGTGAGGTTCCTCTTGTCTTGACCAAAACTAATATTTGTATAGTTATACTCGTATCTTGCCTTCGACATGTTGCTAACTAAAGCACCCAGATTTGCAACACACCAACTGATGGTTGGATTTATTACTCCATAGCATTGACCCTCATCTTCAATGGACATTTCTTATAATAATTCTAATTTGCACAAATCAAACAAGCAACAACCTTACTACTATTTTTTTCTTAGATCCATATGATAAATTTAGCATGTCCTTAGTGTTATCACATTAATATGTCCTTAATATGTACAAAATCAAGAGGGATATCACATTAAATTAGGTGGTTGACCATTAATATTGGTAATTGCACCCTAGTCTAATTGTGCATCCAAAACTAAAGATATAATTTTTTTATTTAAAACTTCGAATATAGAAAAAAAAAGTTCATAAATTAGAACTAGGAAGAGGATGGACTACTAACTAACAACATGTGCACATGAAACTAAAGGTATAACCAAATAGGTACTTGTCAGATATTTCTTCGTTGAGTGAGGAAATATTGGGACAAATAGAGGTCGAAAATGTGACTGCATCTAGTAGATATGATAAGCAAACAAGGACCAGAGGTGAAAAAGTCAGAATACAATTTTGTAGACGCATGGAATCTTTTCTTTCCAAAGGAGGATCATTCTCTTATGATGATGAGAGAATACGAGACAGAGAGGTTCCACTCAGGTATAAGCATCTGGTGAAACAATCGGTACCTAAGGAAATGCCTCCTATAGTTGTTGACTTCATTGTCAACAATAAGAGATATCACATTGCACCATCCTCCCTGCATGGCTTGGGGCTATTTTCCATGGGTGGAATAATTCTAAAATACAATACAATAACTGAATTGATGGACAATGTCGGACCGTGTTACAATTATAACGATTGGATGCGGCTATTCTGGTACATGTGAAGTATGCGGAGATATTCACTCGCCACAAATTATATACAACTAATACACAAGGATAAAAATAAGGGAGCAACTATCTGTATTGATGGAAGGCCTAAATCTTTCAAAAATATTGTAGGGTTTATAAACAGCACATGACCCAGGACAACAAACAAAGAACCGAATTGCATATACGAGGGACGTGAAGAGAATCAAGTAGTCCTGTGCGTAATAAAAAAGATATCTCTCGGGGAAGAGTTATTAGTGGATTACCATTTGAATCGAATAGAGACATTGACTAATAGTGTGCATGTTCTTATGCAACACCTCTTTAAGAAACCTCTACTTATTGCATTATATTTTTTTATTATCTTTAACATTGTTGTAAATATTATCTTTAACATTGTTTTTTTGTTACCATTAACAATCTTTTAAATATTTGGGGGTTCTAATTGTATTATAATGTGGCAGAATGACCATGGAAAAGGGCCAACCACAGAACATGTAAGTGATTATCAATTTCCACTTTCATTTTATGTTATTTTTATTATTTTCTTATATAATTTTATTGAAATAACATTGTTTTTGTTTAAATTTTATGTAGTTCGCAGGCCATGTTGATCATGATTTCGACGATGAGTAGGGGTTTTATTCATCGTCTTATCCGATGGTCTTCATAAAAAAAAAGATCATTAAAGGTAGCAAGGAACTTGCTAGCTTCTTATATTGTCCAGATCAAACTCTCTACGTCAAAGCAAAGATCAAGCTCCTTATGTCACAACTTAACACATATAAGGTAATAACCATAATTTAAAGTGTTTTTTTTTAATGTACTCATATGTTCAATTATGATACTTTGTTCTTTAACTTTTACATTATCTCACGAAAAAACATTTTCATTTTTATAAAGACATTTTTGGAGCCTGTTCAGCCCGATGTTGGTAGTAGTGGCACTACATAGACGCTATAGAGTCCTGATGCAAGCAGTCATACAGATTCTAGAGTACTATTTACTTCTCCATCTTCCACACCTCATTTATAAAGGAGCTATGGCATTCACCACCAAACATCCACACCTCGATCAGAGTCTAGAGATGGTGGCAGAGATGAGGATCATGGTGATGTGGTTGAGATGGTTGCATTTCTTGGAGATAGACGTGTGACAAGCACGGGGACCCTTCCGTGCACATTTTTGGTTGATGATAATGGACTTCCATTAAAAAAATCAAGAATCCTATGTAGTTTTAATTCATATTTTAATCGTTTAATGTTGTCCTTATCATACATAAATAATCTAGATTATTAATTTTAAATTAATGATTAGATCTTTTTGTGTGTAGGAAACAACCTTTTTTATAGGCACCTAGAGAGCAAGGCCTTGTTTATTTTTGGGGAAACCTTACGCATGAGGTGGAATTGCCAGAATTCCAACCTCAAAAAGGAACTTGTGAATTATCTTGAAGGCCTCTTTGGAGTAGACACATTCAATAAAAAAGTGGTCACCTCTGCAGTGGGTGAATATTTAAAATATAAGAGGGTTTTTTATAGACGAAGCTTGGCAGGAAATCATAGGTATGAGTGTCCTCCCTCAATTCCAAAGAGGGGTGGAAGGCGATCATTGATGATGCAAAAGAGAATATTTTGAAAAAATCAAGAGAAAAATAACTGGTACACCAAGGTAATATACAACATTTTTATTTCAATACCATCTTTATTTTTCTTTAGATCTAAATAAAAGTGTGGTTATATATAACATACTTGAAATTTTTTATGATAGGTTGCCTGACACTTTGAAGGCAACCAAGGCAAGGATTTCCAAACATGGAAAACACAGGATAGGCCAAGGCGTCTACTCGAGGTTACAGTCACAAATCGTAAGTACCCAAACATCTTAAGAATATTATTTGTATCTCCTTACAACGTTTAAGTAATTGCAGCTGAAAACATTAAAAAACCATACCCTTATGCAATCCAGGGTGACAAATTTGTAACTGAAACCACGGAGGAAGACCTCCAACTTGGTTACAAGTATGGTTATAAATTCGTGGTTGATCATAGGAAAAGCATGGGGTAGACCCCAAGATCCAATTTGTCGGATAAGTTTAATAAAAATCAGTCCACATTAACCTTTCATTACTTATAAAATACGTAAATACTTGATATCGTCCATAATTTAATGTCTTACTTTGTTTTAATCATGGTAGCAACACTATCAACGAAACCATTAGTACTGGACAATAGAGCCTTGATAGTGAAACACAGCCAGAAGATCATGGTTCTTCCCAGCAGCCCCATCCCAGTGAGGTGCAACCCCAAGATGTTCCTATGACTGAGGCCCACGACGATAAAATGTCTATATATTAATCATATACTTAATAATTTTGTACTCATAAATTTTGACGTTTCAATGGAAGATAATGTCATAGATGATCCTCCTCGACCTAAAGATCAGGTAAACATGCCAATATCCATTCCAACGGTGTCGACTAGAGGACCAGGTAAATAATTACATTACAAATATTTTTTTTAATATTAATGAACTACTTCAATGATATTTAAAAAATGGCCATACAAATTTAATATTTGTTTTATTTTTGTAGGTGAAGGCCCCTCATAGAAGCATCCACGTCGTGGGTATGAGACCAAACGTACTCGATGTGAAAGGATTGAAACAACATCAGCTGCTGAAGAGCACCCAGTAAATGAAGACATGGAGATGGATGAATTACTTAAGACTTAGAAAGCACAAAATAAGACTAAAAGAAATTCGTGATGTCATATAATAATTTTATAAGACAGTTAGATGTACCTTATATAGCTGAACATTTAATGATGCATATAATGCATTGACATTATTAGTAATTTTTCATCTAATAATATACACAAGGCTATTCCTATGGCTTGTATATATTTGTGAATGTAATTTTTTTATACACTTAATGATAATTTCAACTTCTCTTATAAGAATTGGTATATATTGATTCAATACTCCTTGATTGAATACGTGAGAATGCAAGCAAGACCTGGTGCCTTGTGCTTGGGCTATGGAGTCTAGGCAACAAATAGAACTCGAATGCAATATGAAACTTCCAAAATCTTGTGACATGATATATGCAAGTTTGAAAGTCTTGTGACATGTGACATGTGGAAAGCATCTTTTTCCAAGCAATGTGCAAACTTTAAACTTGGTGCAACATGCAAAAATATATTTTTGGGAAGATGCAATAATAAGTTTTAAGGATTAAACATGAGGGGTTGGAAATGGCCATGTCAAACATTTTATAATATTTTTTCAGAGAATTACCCTTCTTTTCATTGTGTCTTTTCATTGTGTCTCACATGACAAAGAAACAAAATCACATTTCCATTGTCAATTTATATGTGGAGGGTTATTCAAGGTTTCAAGACTTTCTTCATATTTTCCTACAGTTGACTAGGATGGAAAACCATTAAAGCATCCAAAGAAAATCCTTATTAGGGAGCCACAATAATCCTTGAAACTCCAAATAGAATGGAGAAGGCTTTGTTTTTAAGTGTCTCTCACAATGAGCTTCGCGAAACTTACAACTCATGTTTTTTGTAATATATGTTATTACATATATGTGTAGTATAATATATATGTATGTTTTATTACACATATATGTAATAAAATATATTCATTATTACAGACACACACACCGTCACACATCAAATATGTTATTATATCTCAACTCCATATTACAATACTTGAACCACATCCACCTACAAAGATAACAATAGACTAGACCCTATAACAGTAGAGACTTGGGACCCATTTGGATGAGAAGGACTATGAATTGTTACCTAATTTGGCCCACTTACTTAATTCATTACATAAATAATAACATAAAGAGAAAAAATTAGTAAACCCATAAACACTTAACAATCAAGTTCTTTTATAACATATTGTATTTGTAGATTATCCCTTGCTAAGTTGAAATCCTGCAAAAGGATTTGAACTTAGCCTCATTGTTACTTTTTATTTCATATGTAACAAAAGTATTCCAAATCCAAGTGCCTTTGGTTGTATTGGATGAGACCATCCTTTATTATCAATCCCTATGAAGCACCATCAAATTGTAGGTTATGCCAAGTAGGTTTTTGTGTTTGCTAGTATATTGGTGGTGTCTTAGTGGTTCTTTTATCATTGTCATTAGAAACATTTTAGGGTGGGGTTACTAATACTAAAGGACTTCATTTATACATGAACTATGCTATATTCATATAATGACGATGATACTTAAGCTGATCATGATGGCAATTCCCCTCTTAAATTAAATAAAATGTTTTGAATGTTTGGAACTCTTAGGTGGTTATGGTACCTTACACAAGTTCAATTTTTATTTTCATTTATAATAACCATGCAATATTTGGTGAGCGGGGATCAAAATCCTAGGATGTGTTGCTTCAAGGATTTACAATGAAAATTTATACCACAATGAATTAAGGGTTACACTTGTGTTAGTTATGGTAGGTTTTGACTCATTCATTCCTAAATCACAATTTAATTGATTCAACTAAACAACCTTAAAAAAACATGAATTATGTTTGATTTCATGATATGTACATGAACATCATAAAATTTTAACATCATAAATTCATATCTCACCTTTAAATATCTCACAAATCTTTATTCAGGTAAATCATATAACTTGACTATGGGATTATAAAAAGGCATATCACTTGGATTTCCCTACTCACCTACTAGGAAATTCAAGGTACATGAGAAGTACCAGAACGTACCTTATCTTCTACTAGGTTATCTCCAAAACCTTACTATGAAATAATCACCAAAACCTTAACTCACATACCTTGCTTATAAATATCCTAACCTTCCTTAGTTATTGAAAGTATATATATGGTTGCTTAACCTAATTTATAGTCTAATAACCCTTATTAGGTATAATGGAAGGGATATACCCTATTATAACCTAGTCTAAGTTGCACTTACAAGTAAGTGATGCAAGAGCATCGTAAGCAGCAAGCAAGCACGAAGATGGAAGACAGTTGGAAAGCACCAACGTACATTTTTGAAATGTTTTGAAACATTAATATAATAGTTAAGAGGAAGCACACTTAGATATTGTAAATAGATCTTGAGTGGTTACTCTCATCTGTAGTAGGTGAAGGCATTTATGCATAATTAATGTAAGTAGGTAGATTTAAATGGAGATTAGATAGTTTAGAGCGTAGGAGGGAAAAATGATTATAGACACCCTCATCTTGTATCATTGTAATATTATCAAGAAGGAATAGAGCATAGAGAAGAGAAGAAGCAGAGAGTTGTGTAGAAGAACCCATGTACAAAAGTTCTGAAATTAATATATATGAAGCTTTGATTCAGACTCATGGTGTTCTAATACTTTCTGTGAATACATGTTGAATGTTATGCTTATGGTTGTTTTACACTTTCTGTTGTACATTTTCTTTTATGCTATGTATGTATGATTTCATGTTAAATATTTGAATTCTAAGAGAGTAAGGAAATGAGTTTCAATTGTTTCTCTTCTGAGTAAAAGTTCTTGCAAGGAGTGCAGTGGAGCATCCACAAGGAGTGTGTTGATGGGTTCAAAGTTCATCTCTGAAAGCTCAGGAGGGATACCATTGTTATCATTTTTCATAGAAGTGAAAGTCAGGCAAAAAATCCGTATAAGGTGTGCGCAGGATGGTTCGAAGTTCAGAACTCACCAACCTAGGAGAAGGTTGAAGTATACTGTCACAAGGAGTTGCACAAAGTCAAAGGATTCAAATACTTAGATGTATTTGAAGAGTGCCACAAGGAGTGCGTGTAGAAATCTCATAGGAGATTGAGTTGCAAAAGAAATGTCAGGAGGGTTAGTGCCTTCAAGGTGTTGAAGAGCAGAAGAGGGGTTGTGATCATCGTGTAGAGGCCAAGCCAAAGATAAGAGGACCGCTGAGGTGACTCAGAGTAGATATTTTTTAAGAAGGAATTTGAACGGTTGAGGTTCTCTGAGGAAAATTCCCGAAATAGTAAGATCCGTAGGATCTATAGGAGCTGCAAGGCAGATATGGGGTCATTGATCTTGAATTATTGGGATGTCAGATCATTTCATCATTTCGGGGTTCGAAGGTCCGAAGTGTAAGCCAAAATCCTTGGCTGATCAATTCCCCGAAATGCAAAAAGGAGATTTTTCATGTGTGGAAGCAAGGAGTAACAAGTTTAAGTTTTCAGAACTTAAGAGTTCAGGGTTTCAGAAGTCCTAAGGACAAGAGATCAAGACACAATAGGGAGAAAATCCCTAAATCAGAAGTCGCGGAGGAGCGTTTCGACATTTCGGTATATCAAGATTCGAGAATTTGAGGATCATGATGAAATAAGGTTTGGGTCGAGAGTTTTGAACTCCTGATACCTGGAACCCCGAAACGAAGAGGAGGTGACACGTGGAAGGTCAGGAGACTTCCCATCGAGTTTTGTGAAATAACAAGGTGAAGTACCATTTCAGTATTTCAGGATTTCGAACACCGGAAGGTGGAGAGGACATAGAGTTCGAGCTTTGGCATATGGAACTCCTGGTACATGAAATTGCACTAACCATTGGATCAAGGGAGATTTCACAGCCATTGATATCCTTAAAAGGGGGATTTCAGGATTTCCATAATTTGGGTTTCGGGACTCTGGGAGTCGAGCGGAAGAGTTGCAGAACATCTCAACTTCCAAAATTGTGAAAGGAGAAAAGCCAAAATTGACATCAAGAAAAGACCAAGAATTAATAATTCAGGTTTTAGAGGTCAAATAGGTAAGGCGCTCAACTGTGGGATTCATGAAATCGTGAAATCCGGTATCCTGAAGTAAAAGAGGAATTTCCTCAAAGTGTTGTTGTGGGTAGATTTCCCAAAAGGGAAATAGAAGAGCCATTCGAGCTCTCGGGTTGAGAGGAGAAGATCATGTGTGGATCTCGACTTGCGAGTCTGGGGAGGGGTCTGCATCAGCTGTGGTATCAGAGCCCTTCTCTATTTGCATATTCCATATAGAGGGTGCGAGAAAGATTTACAACCATGCCACCGAGAAGAAGAGACAGGAAAACACCTGATTCACTAGAGGAAAGGGAAATGCCAAGAAGAAGGGGTAGGCAATTACTTGATCTGCCAGGGGCAAGAGAGATACATGAAATACGTTCCAGGATGGATGCCATGGAGATAACATAGAGGCCCACAGTCAGTGTTGGAGATATTAGTGAGTCTAAAAGTGAATATGAAGCTAGACATGGAGGAGAAGAAGTTGTAGCCGAAGATGCAGCAGAAGAACGCCTATTCAGGGTTGTTGCAAGGATAGGTGCCAGGGAAAAAATGGACATTCTAGTATACGAAGGAAACCTAGATGTTGAAGAGCTTCTAGACTAGATTAGAGATCTGGATAAGTATTTTGACTATGAAGATGTCGAGGAAGACAAGAAGATCAAACATGTTGTCACAAGACTTAAAGGGCATGCAGCATTATGGTGGGATGAACTACAGGCTGACATTGAAAAGGCAAGCAGAAAATCAAGTGTTGGCATAGAATGATTGCGAAGATGAAAGAAAAATTCATACCCAAGGATTATCAAATCACTATGTTTCAGAGGATGCAGAATTTGAGACAGAAGCTGATGTCAGTGAAGGAGTATACTAAAGAATTCTACAAGCTAAACATCAAGGTAGGTCAAAGCGAAAGTGATGATGAAAAGGTTGCCATATATATGAATGGTTTGAGATATGACATCCAATATGAGATGAGCATTATGACCACTCAAACAGTGGAAGATGCTTATCAGATGGCTCTAAAGGCTGAAGAGAAGCTGAGCCAAAAGCAAAGCCAAAGAGGCTGCGGCAAGAGTCAATCCAGAGGAAAACTAGTTGTCCAAGATAGGAATCAGAAACCTAAGGAAGAGTGGAGGAAACCTCAACCTAAAACTGAGAGAGGTGGAATCTCATAAAGAGGAAA
The DNA here is from genome assembly GCA_010110895.2 of Picea sitchensis. NCBI lineage: Eukaryota > Viridiplantae > Streptophyta > Pinopsida > Pinales > Pinaceae > Picea > Picea sitchensis. Next base: position 9,379 of record SNQJ01S0208846.1, on the reverse strand, counting down.
TTATGCATACATAAATACTTTTCCTCGAACTGGAGGAAGAGGAAGAGGAAGAGGTGGTGAAATAAAATGCTTTACCTGTGGAAGGAATGGGCACAAATACTATGAATGTCCAGATAAGAAGAAAGAAGGAGGTGAAACTCACATTGTGAAGCACAGAGATGGAATGTTGAGGTAGAAGATGCTAAAGGCAGAATATCACTGATGATGAGAAAAGTTCTCTTAACGCCAGAAAAGGAGACGGAGAATCCAGACCAAAGGAGAAGATTTTTTTGGACTTCTTGCAAGACCAAAGACAGAGTATGCAATGTCATCGTGGAAAGTGGTAGCACAGACAATCTCATTTCTATAGATATGGTAGAAAAGATGGAGCTGGAGACTATTGAACATCCAAGCCCATACAGAGTTTCATGGCTACAAAAAGGACATCAGGTAAATTTCACTAAACAATGTTTAGTTGAGATTAAAATAGGAGGATATAAGGATGAAATACTATGTGATGTCATTCCCATGGATGTTTGTCATTTATTTCTAGGTAGACCATGGCAATATGACATGAATGTGATTCATGATGGGAGAAATAACACATACACCCTGGAGAAGAATGGGAGAACTCACATGTTGTTGCCAATTAAGGATAAAGAAGTCACAACAGAGGTAAGCAACACTGTACTTCTCATGAGTGGGAAGAAACTTCTTAAGGAGGTTAAGAAGAAGGAAGAAACACAATTCATTGTGGTTAGGAAGCCTAGAATTTTTTTAACTAGTACAAGAGTGGATGATTTACCAGAGGAAATACTGAAGCTACTGGAGGAGTTTGTTGACATAATAGTGGACAAACTACCTCATTCATTGCCACCTATCAGGAGTATAAGTTATCATATCGATATTATACCTGGAGCTAGTTTACCAAAAAAAGTAGCATACAGGTTGACACAACAGGAGAATGAAGGGGTCAAAAGATAGGTCCAAGACTTAATGGACAAGGGATTGGTTAGAGAAAGCTTGAGTCCAAGTACTCTTCCAATAGTGCTTAGTCCAAAGAAAGATTGAGGCTGGAGGATGTGTACAGACTCAAGGGAAATTAACAAGATTACCATCAGGTACAAATTTCCATTGCCAAGGATGGATGATTTGATGGATTGCTTGAGTGGAGAAAATTTGTTTTCAAAGATTGATTTGAAAAGTGGATATAATCAAATCCGAATGAGAGAAGGTGATGAATGGGAGACAACATGCAAGACAAATGAAGGGTTGTATGAATGGATTGTTATGCCATTTGGCTTAACAAATGCACCTACTACTTTCATGATATTGATGAATGAAGTCTTGAAGGATTTCATTGGAAAATTCGTCATTGTGTACCTTGACGACATATTGATTTTCAATAGGACAGAAGCAAAGCACTTGAAGTATTTGGCTAAAGTGATGAGAATATTGCAAAAAGAGAAGTTGTTGATACATATGAAGAAGTCATCATTCATGAAGACAGAGCTCATTTATTTGGGATTTGTTATTTCTATAGATAAGTTGAAAATGGATCCAGATAAAGTGGAGGTGATTAAGAATTGGCCATCACCAAAGAGTATATTTGAAGTTAGAAGCTTTCATGGATTGGCTAGTTTCTACCATAAATTTATCAAAAATTTTAGTGGAATTAGCGCACCGATGATGGACATAGTGAAGAAAAGACATAAATCTTTTCAATGGATGGAAGAAGCAGAGAAGAGTTTCAGTTTGTTGAAAGGAAAGATTACTGAACAACCAATTTTGGTGTTGCCAAATTTCAACAAGACATTTAAGGTCAAATGTGACGCAAGTGGATTTGCAATTGGAGCAGTCTTAAGCCAAGATGATAGACCAATCGCATAATTCAGTGAAAAATTGAATGAAGAGAAGATGAAGTACTCCACATACGATAAGGAATTTTATGTGGTCATACAGGCACTGAAGAATTGGAGGCACTATTTGGTTCCTAAAAAGTTCATTTTGTACAGTGATAATCATGCTTTACAATTCGTGACTCAACAGGAAAAGTTGAACCAAAAGAATGCAAAATGGGTTGAGTACATGCAGAATTTTACTTTTGTAATTAAGCATATTTCTGGAACTGCTAACAAAGTTGTTGATGCTTTGACCAGGAAATGTTTGTTGATGCGGGAATTTAGAGTCAAAACATTGGGTTTTTATAATCTCAAGGACATGTACAGGAATGATCCAGATTTCAAAGAGGTGTATGAGGCATCTGAGAATCCAATTCTCAGATATAGGAGTCAATGGGCTGAATATATGATCCGAGATGGATTATTATTCAGAGGTAATCAACTGTGCATTCCAAAATTCTCCATGAGGGAGAATCTGCTGAAAGAAAAACAAAGTGGAGGATTGGTCGGATATTTTGGTCATGATAAAACATTCTCGAAATTAAATGGCTCATATTTTTGGCCAAGGATGAGGAAAGATGTCAAAAGGTTTGTGGACAGATGTAGAATTTGTCAGCACACATAAGGAAGGAAACATAACACAGGGTTATATCAGTCATTACCCATACTAGAGAGGTTGTGGGATGCAGTGAGCATGGATTTTGTGTTAGGGATGCCAAGAATGCAAAGAGGGTTTGATTCAATATTTTTGGTGGTAGATAGATTTTCTAAAATGTCACACTTTATACCATGTCAGAAAACCAGTGATGCAACTCATATTGCAAACCTGTTTTTCAAGGAAGTTGTTAGACTTCATAGCTTACCAAGAAGTATAGTTTTGGATCGAGACACCAAGTTCTTAGGACATTTCTGGAGGACTTTATGGAAGAAGCTGTTGACAAGTTTTTCATTTATCTCAGTATATCATCCTTAGACGGATGGGAAAACAAAAGTTGTAAACAGAAGCTTAGGATATCTACTAAGGAGCCTAGTGACTGAATGCCACAGTCAGTGGGATCACATTCTTCCATGGGCGAAATTTTCTTATAATGATTTGATCAATAGAAGCATAGGGAAGAGTCCATTTCAGATTGTTTATGGAATGCAACCAATAGGAGTTTCTGAATTGAAAGATTCAGAACATAGTGAAACTAGAAGTGCTAGTGCAGAAGATTTTCCAGAGGCAATGAAAGAAATTTACAGCCAAGTGAAGGAGTGATTGCAGAACTCGAGCCAGGAGTATAAACGGAGAGCCGATCAACACAGGAGAGAAATTCAATTTGAATTTGGTGATTGGATCCCTACACACCTGAGAAAGGAAAGGTTCCCAAGGGGAACATATAACAAACTAAACATGAAGAAGATTGGACCATATAAGATCATAAGGAAATTTGGGACAAATGCATATGAGATTGAATTACCTAATGGGGTAAGAATTTCTCCAATATTCAACATCTCAGATTTGTACCCTTACAGAGATAGAGAGATAGGAGAAGAAATTGGATAGACAGAGGTTCAATGGGCTAAACAAATGCCTGTAGCTGAAAAGCCATAGATGGAAAGTATACTAGACAAGAGAGTCAGCAAGAGGACCAGGAGAAAAGAGTATTTTGAATACTTGGTCAAGTGGAAGGGACATCTAGTTGAAGATGTCAACTAGGAGAATGAAACAAAAATTCAGAAGCATAGACAGACAATGCAAGAGCTCATGAACAGGAGTCCATGAAAATTTTCAAGTGAGGGAGTATATGATGCAGGAGCATCGTAAGCAGCAAGCAAGCACGAAGACGGAAGACAACTGGAAATGACCTACGCACATTTTTGAAATGTTTTGAAACATTAATGTAATAGTTAAGAGGAAGCACACTTAGATATTGTAAACATATCTTGAGCGGTTTCTCTCATCTGTAGTAGGTGAAGGCATTTATGCATAATTAATGTAAGTAGGTAGATTTAAATTTAGATTAGACAGTTTAGAGAATAGGAGGGAAAACTCATTATAGACACCCTCATATTGTATCATTGTAACATTATCAAGAAGGAATAAAGCATAGAGAAGAGAAGAAGCAGAGAGCTATGTAGAAGAAACCCATGTACAAAAGTTTTGAAATTAATATATATGAAGCTTTGATTCAGACTCATGGTGTTATAATACTTTCTGTGAATACATGTTGAATGTTATGTTTATGGTTGTTTTACTCTTTCTGTTGTACATTTTCTTTTATGATATGTATGTATGAATTCATGTTAAGTTTCTGCAAGGAGTGCAATGGAGCGTCCGCAAGGAGTGCGTTAACAGGTTCAGAGTTCATCTCTAAAATCTCAGGAGGGATACCGTTGTTATCATTTTTTGTAGAAGTGCAAGAGGCACAGAAGCCATGCAAGGTGTGCGCAGGCTGGTTGGAAGTTCAGAACTCACCAACCTAGGAGAAGGTTGAAGACTACTATCGCAAGGAGTTGCACAGAGTCAAAGGATTCAAATACTTAGACGTATTTGAAGAGTGCCACAAGGAGTGCATGCAGAAATCTCATAGGAGATTGAGTTGCGAAAGAAATCTCAGGAGGGTTAGTGCCTTCAAGGTGTTGAAGAGCAGAAGAGGGGTTGTGATCATTGTGCAGAGGCCAAGCCAAAGATAATTGGACTGCTGAGGTGACTCAGAGAAGAGATTTTTGAAGAAGGAATCTGAACGATGGAGGTTCTCCGAGGAAAATCCCCAAAATAGAGAGAGTCGTAGGATCTAGAGGAGTTGTAAGGCAGATACAGGGACATTGATATTGAGTTATTGGGACATCAGATCATTTCAGGATTTTGGGGTTCGAAGGTCCGAAGTGTAAGCCAAAATACTTGGCTAATCAATTCCCCAAAATGCGAAAAGGAGATTTTTCGTGTGTGGAAGCAAGGAGGAACAATTTTAAGTTTTCATAACTTGGGAGTTTGGGTTTTGGAAGTCCTAAGGACAAGTGATCGGAACACAGCATGGAGAAAAGCCTGAAATCAGAAGTTGCGGAGGAGCATTTCGACATTTCGGCAAATCAAGATTCTAGAATTTGGGGATCGTGATGACATAAGGTTTGGGTCAAGAGTTTTGAACTCCCGATACCTGGAACCCCAAAACAATAGGAGGTGACACATGGAAGGACAAGAGACTTCCCGTCGAGTTTTGTGAAATAATTAGGTGAAGTACCATTTCGGTATTTCATGATTTCGAAGACCGGAAGGTGGAGACGACATAGAGTTTGAGCTTTGGCATATCAAACTCATGGTACATGAAATTGCGCTGACTATTAGATCAAGGGAGAGTTCATAGCCATTGATCTCCTTAAAAGGGGGATTTCAGGATTTCGATAATTCGGGTTTCGGGACTTCGGAAGTCGAGGGGAAGAGTTTCACGACATCGCAACTCCCAAAATCGTGAATGGATAAAAGCGAAAACTGACATCAGGAAAAGACCAAGAGTTAATAGTTTGGGTTTTGGAGGTCAAATAGGTAAGGCGCTCGACCGTGGGATTCGCGAAATCCGGTATGCCGAAGTAAAAGAGGAATTTCCTCAAAGTGTTGTTGTGGGTAGATTTCTCGAAAGGGAAATAGAAGAGCCAGTCAAGCTCTCGGGCTGACAGGAGAAGATCCTATGTGGATCTCGACCTGCGGGTCTGGGGAGGGGTCTGTGTCAGTTGTGGTATCAGAGCCCTTCTCTATTTGTATATTGCAGATAGAGGGTGCGAGAAAGATTTACAACCACGCTACCGAGAAGAAGAGACATGCGTACCCGAGTCACTAGAGGAAAGGTAAATGCCAAGAAGAAGGGGTAGGCAATTACTCGAGCCGCCGGGAGCAAGAGAGATGCATGAAATATGTTCCAGGATGGATGCCATTGAGACAACACACAGGCGCACAGTCGATGTTGGAGATATCAGTGATTTTGAAAGTGAGTATGAAGCTGGACATGGAGGAGAAGAAGTTGCAGGCGAAGATGCAACAAAAGAATGCCTATTCAGGGTTGTTGCAAGGATAGGTGCCAAGGCAAAAATGGACATTCCAGTATATGAAGGAAATCTAGATGTTGAAGAGATTCTAGACTGGATTAGAGCTCTGGATAAGTATTTTGGCTATGAATATGTCGAGGAAGACAAGAAGATCAAACATGTTGTCGCAAGACTTAAAGGGCATGCAACATTATGGTGCGATGAACTGCAAGCTGATAGACACTGTAAAGGAAAGCAGAAAATCAAGAGTTGGGATAGAATGATTGTGAAGATGAAAGAAAAATTCATACCCAATGATTATCAAATCACATTGTTTCGGAGGATGCATAATTTGAGACAGATGCTGATGTCAGTGAAGGAGTATACTGAAGAATTCTACAAGCTAAACATCAGGGCAGGTCATCGCGAAAGTGATGATGAAAAGATTTCCATATATATGAATGGTCTAAGATATGACATCCAAGACGATATGAGCATGATGACCATTCGAACGGTGGAAGATTCTTATCATATGGCTCTGAAGGCTGAAGAGAAGCTGAGATGAAAGCAAAGCCAAAGAGGCCGAGGCAGTAGTCAAGCCAGAGGAAAAATAGTTGTCCAAGATAGGAATCAAAAACCTAAGGAAGAGTGGAAGAAAACTTAACCTCAAACTGAGAGAGGTGGAAGCTCACAGAGAGGATAGTATGCAGACAAAAATACTTTACCTCCACCCAGAGGAAGAGGAAGAGGCAGAGGTGGCGAAATAAAATGCTTTACCTATGGAAAGAATGGACAAAAATCCTATGAATGTCCATATAGGAAGAAAGAAGAAGGTGAAACTCACATTGTTGAAGCATAGAGATGGAATGTTGAGGCAAAATATGCTGAAGTCGAAAGATCACTGATCATGAGAAAAGTTCTCTTAATGCCAAAAAAGGAGGCGAAGAATCCAGTCCAAAGGAACAAACTTTTTCGGACTGCTTGCAAGACCAAAGACAGAGTATGCAAGGTCATCGTGGATAGTCTAGCACAGTCAATCTCATTTCTACAGAGATGGTAGAAAATCTGGAGCTAGAGACTATTGAACATCCAAGCCCATACAGAGTTTCATGGCTACAAAAAGGACATCAGGTAAATGTCACTAAACAATGTTTAGTTGAGATTAAAATAGGAGGATATAAGGATGAAATACTATGTGATGTCACTCCCATGGATGTTTGTCATCTATTGCTGGGTAGACTGTGGCAATATGATAGGAATGTGATTCGGGATGGGAGAAAGAACACATACACCCTGGAGAAGAATGAGAGAACTCACATGTCGTTGCCAATCAAGGATAAAGAAGTCACAACAGAGGTAAGAAACAGTGTACTTCTCATGAGTGGGAAGGAACTTCTTAAGGAGGTTAAGAAGAAGGAAGAAACACAATTCATTATGGTTAGGAAGCCTAGAATTGTTTTAACCAGAATGAGAGTGGATGATTTAGCAGAGGAAATCTAGAAGCTACTGGAGGAGTTTGCTAACATAATAGTGGATGAACTACCTCATTCATTTCCACCTATCAGGAGTATAAGTTATCATATCGATCTTATACCTGGAGCTAGTTTACCAAACAAAGTAGCATATAGGTTGATTCCACAGGAGAATGAAGAGGTCAAAAGATAGGTCCAAGACTTAATGGACAAGGGATTGGTTAGAGAAAGATTGAGTCCATGTGTTGTTCCAACAGTGCTTAGTCCAATGAAATATGGAGGCTGAAAGATGTGTACAAACTCAAGGGAAATCAACAAGATTACCATCAGGTACAAATTTCCATTGCCAAGGATGGATGATTTGATGGATTTCTTGAGTGGAGCAATTTGTTTTTCAAATATTGATGTGAAAAGTGGATATTGTCAAATTCGAATGAGAGAAGGTGATGAATGGAAGAGAACATTCAAGACAAATGAAGGGTTGTATGAATGGCTTGTTATGCCATTTGTCTTAACAAATGCACCTAGTACTTTCATGAGATTGATGAATGAAGTCTTGAAGGATTTCATTGGAAAATTCATCATTGTGTACCTTGACGACATATTGATTTTCAGTAGGATAGAAACAAAGCACTTGAATCATTTGGATAAAGTGATGAGAAGATTGCAACAAGAGAAGTTACTGATAAATATGAAGAAGTCATCATTCATGAATACTAGATCATTTATTTGGGATTTGCTATTTCTATAAATAAGTTGAAAATGGATCCAAATAAAGTAGAGGTGATTAAGAATTGGCCATCGCCAAAGAGTATATTTGAAGTTAGAAGCTTTCATGGATTGGCTAGTTTCTACCGGAAATTTATCAGAAATTTCAGTGGAATTAGCACACTGATGATGGACACAGTGAAGAAAAGACATAAATCTTTTCACTCGATGGAAGAAGCAGAGAAAAGTTTCAATTTGTTGAAAGGGAAGATTACTGAACAACCAATTTTGGTGTTGCCATATTTCAACAAGACATTTCAGGTCAAATGTGATGCAAGTGGATTTGCAATTGGAGCAGTCTTAAGCCAAGACGATAGACCAATCAGATACTTCAGTGAAAGACTGAATGAAGCGAAAGTGAAGTACTCCACGTATGATAATGAATTTTATGTGTTCATACAGGCACTGAATAAGTGGAAGCACTATTTGGTTCCTAAAGAGTTTGTTTTGTACAGTGATAATCATGCTTTACAATTCATGACTCAATAGGAAAAGTTTAACCAAAAGCATGCAAAATGGGTTGAGTACATGCAAAATTTTACTTTTGTAATTAAACATATTTATGGAACTGCTAAAAAATTTGTTGATGCTTTGAGTAGGAAATGTTTGCCGATGCGGGAATTTAGAGTCAAAACATTGGGTTTTGATAATCTCAAGGACATGTACATGGATGATCCAAATTTCAAAGAGGCATATGAGGCATATGAGAATCCAATTCTCAGAGATAGGAGTCAATGGGCTGAATATATGATCCAAGATGGATTATTATTCAGAGGTAATCAACTGTGCATTCCAAAATGTTCCATGAGGGAGAATCTGCTGAAAGAAAAATACAGTGGAGGATTGGTCAGACATTTCAGTCATGATAAAACATTCTCGAAATTAAATGGCTCATATTTTTGTCTAGGGATGAGGACAGATGTCAAAAGGTTTGTGGACAAATGCATAATTTGTCAGCACACAAAAGGAAGGAAACAAAACACAGGGTTATATCAGTCGTTACCCATACCAGAGAGGCCGTGGGATGTAGTGAGCATGGATTTTGTGTTAGGGCTACCAAGAACACAAAGAGGGTTTGACTCAATATTTGTGGTGGTAGACAGATTTTCTAAAATGGCACACTTTATACCATGTCAGAAAACCATCGATGCAACTCATATTACGAACCTGTTTTTCAAGGAAGTTGTCAGACTTCACGGCTTACCAAGAAGTATAGTTTCAGATCGAGACACCAAGTTCATTGGACATTTCTAGAGG
>SNQJ01S0208844.1:0-16137 GCA_010110895.2 Picea sitchensis | reverse complement strand
AGATACTGAGAAGGTGTGTTATGGAAGCAGAGAGACCATTGATCCTCACAGAAGCACATGAACGCATCGCAGGAGGACACTACGCAGGGAAAGAAACAACGCAAAATATTATTAGGGCTGGCCTTTGGTGGCCTACTCTACACAGAAATGCTAAGGATTATTACACAGCCTGTGATGGATGTCAAAGAGTTGGGAAACCGTCCAGAAGAGATGAAATTCCTTTAGCACCACAGCTGACCCTACAAGCATTCGAGAAATGGGCCATTGACTTCGTGGGACATATAAACCCACCAGGGAAGCGCATAGGAGCTAGATACATAATCACTACGACTGAGTATTTGACCAGATGGGCAGAAGAAAGAGTAGTTAAGGATTGTAGTGCAACTACAATTGTGCGCTTCATATTTGATGATATCATAACCAGGTTTGGATTCCCGAAGATCCTTATGAGCGATCAAGGCACACATTTCATCAATAAGACCGTTGAAGCCTTGACTCAGGAATTTGAAGTTCACCATCAGAAGAGCACACCCTATCATCCACAAGCAAATGGGATTGTTGAAACATTCAATAAAATCTTAGAGACAGCGTTGACGAAGATATGCAGTGTGAACAGGGATGACTGGGATTTGAGAATACCAACAATATTATGGGTCTATAGAACCACTTGCAAGAAACTGACCATGTAGACCCCCTTCAAATTGGTCTATGGTCTAGAAGCAGTCGTACCCATGGAATATTTGGTTCCTAGTCTGAGAATTGCAGCCTTTACAGATATGGATGACACTGGCATTGTGCAAGAGAGACTTGCGTAGTTGGTCGAACTGGAAGAATATAGATTTATTGCAAGATTTCACCAGCAGGTTCAAAAATAAAGAGAGAAGGCCTACCATGACAGACACATCAAAAAGAAGGCATTTAAGCAAGGTGATTTGGTATTGGCATATGACAGTAAGTTCATGAAGCATCCAGGAAAGTTCAAAATGCATTGGCTCGGGCCATATGAGGTTGCCTATGTTACAGAAAGAGGAGCTACACAGTTGAATACTTTGAATGGAGAATGGAAAGAGGGATTAGTGATTGGGAGCCTGTTGAAATTGTATTGCGAAAACCAGCTGCCTCGCAGCTTTCAGTAAAAGCAAAAGGAAAAGGGTCTAGGTACCAGGTGTAGTTGAAACTGGGTACCAGACACAGAAAGACAGTCTACACAAGGAAGGAAGGGAGGACTAGAGCTAGAATCACAGGCTGCCCCACGCAATCTGAATTCAAAGCACAACAGAAGGATCAGATCTAAAGTGCCTTGGGATGAGTCACAGGTGAGTGTTGGGGGCTTGTTGGCCCTTAGATATGGAAGCAAGCGAATATTAAGGAAGGAAAGGAAATACGCAAACTGCGCGGAAGACACAGTGACTGATACTGGGTCGAAGTGAGCAGAAGAGCAAAAACGACGGTGCGAAGTAAGAGAAAGCAAGTCGTTGGAAAAGGAGATCAAGGATGACAGATTTGCAAGGAAGATGGATCGTGGACAACTCAGCAAGCGGAAAATGCCACCGTTGGATTCTTTGGAGCACTGCGTGAGAAGGAAGGAAAGACAGGTTGGTGAATCCCTAAAAACGCGGGTCAAGTTGACCTAGGTTTTTAGACACCTATGGTTTTGGCATCTAGGGTTTTGACACTTAGGTTTTAACCTAAGGGTGTCCGAGAACTATTGTAATGTATAAATAAAGGTCTAAAGGACCTGCGATGGGTTGTTGGTATTGTTGGTTCTAGTTTTTGTTATTGGCATGAGTGATTATTGTTGTGTGAGAGAGAAGTTCTATGTGTAAGAGACTTCTGGTATTGTAAGATCTTCAACTGGGTGCGAAGATCAACCCTGCAGCTAGGTGCGCAAGGAGGGGAGAGATAGAGAGGAGAAGAGAGAATATCTACTAGCTGAGAGCACAGACAAGAACTGTATGCTTCATTTTAATATATTATAAAGCACAGTTCTGTGGATGTAGCCCTAGGGAGAGGGTGAACCACGTATATCTTGTGTTGTGTGTGATTGATATTGTGTTCTCTGTCATTTGATATGTTGTTATTATGATATTGAGTAGATATGAAGTATAACTTGCGCAGTAGGTTTAAGGAAGATAAAGAATACTAGGTGATTGTGTATTGTTGTTGTGAATCCATTCTGCATTCCCTCTGGTTGTAGACACCTGTGTCCTGCAACCCCCTATAGATACTTTGGGTGAGATTGCATCTGCTTCGCAGGTGTTTCTGAAAGGGCCAGTAGTTAGCGCTTGTTGGTGCACTCTTGGATTTGAACCCTAGGTCTGCCCCTATGCCAATAGAGCCTACTCACCTTGTTTAAATTTCTTCTTTATTATAAACTTGTCATGCCATTTAATTCTTTGTTGTTGGATGAGGGTAGTTTATTGAATGGAATCTTGGCGCATCTCATCCAACTCATTGATATGTGTTCTCCTCTATTGATGAGCATCTAAAAGATTCAAATCTATATTTGTTGCAAGTCTGAAAGTATTCACGTGGAATTCAATAGGGACAAGGAATTGCTTACCATACACCAACTCATAAGGTGTGACACCGGTTGTATTTCTCCATGTGGTCCTATATGTCCAAAGTGCCTCTGGAATTCATTCTTCCTAATCTCTATGATGAATCTATACTTTCTTGGTTAGGATAGCTTCTATAACTTTGTTGGTGGATTCCACATTCCCATTATCTTGTGGATGGTATGGAGAAGACTTATGGTGTCTGATCTGGTAATGTTGTATGATGGTGTGAACAAGTTTTGATGTAACTTGTGCACCTTGATCTATAACAATTTCCCTAGGAACACCAAAACAAGTGAAGATATCTTCAAATAAAAAGTCTACAACTGCCTACTCAATAGCTCAGGGGAGAGTTTTAGCTTCTACCCATTTAGTAACAAAATCTGTACATACCAGAATATACCTCTTTTTCCTTCACATTAGAGAGATGGGTCCCATGAATTCTAGATCCCATTTCAAGAGGATCTATAAGTACCTAAGGTTGTAAGGAAATTTCATCTACTTGCACTAGTCATCCCATCCACTGACAATTGTTGGCTTGATATTTTGGCATCTTTTGCATTATCATATGACCTTGTTTTGACCATTCTACCATATCCATGTAATTGTTTACTATGCTTATTACCATATTTACCCATGCCTGTGAAGTTAATGTGACTAATAATCTTGATGTTGTTAAACTTTACAATTTACATTGTTTTTAGTAAGCTAGAAAAGGGTGTATACTAATCTTATTGATGAAAGATATTTTTAGTTCACTTTTGGTACTAGCAGTTCACTTCTGGTACCCGATCTCCATGATTGAAATATCCACACATCTTTGGGGAAATTTTCAGAACTTAGGTTTTGTCACTAGGACCCTCAACGTGTTGTGGTGTTCATCAGATCTCACCCAAGTACAACATGGAATCCTCCAACTCATGGTCAAATTTCCTTAGTCAAATACATGCCATATTAGCAGCAGTGATCTTCCCACGTGGTTTTTTAGTTGATGAAGACAAATCTAGAAAATCTAAAACATGGGTTTTGTGCAGAACGTTCTAGTTAAAGTAAAGTGAGGGTGTTCCTCACATAAAGTACATGTTTTTGGAGATATGGTTGTTTTTTCTAAACTGGGTTTGCCCAAATTTACTATTGCGATCGTCTTCTCCAATGTTTCAAACAAATAGATGCGCCCAACGAGCAAGGAGATTGAATCAAGATATTCTCATCTCTTTCATGTTATGAGAAACGATTTGTAATTAGATCTTGATTTATCTCTGCAACCAAGATCCACCAAATATTGGATAAACAACATCTTGTAAACTATTTCTATTTTGATAGTTATGATTTGAGGGAGTTAGTTTTGATCCACTCCATTGATATTCTCTATATATATACATCCATAGAACATAGGAGAAAATAATGATTATTGTGAGGAGAACATTATTGTAAAAGAGAGTGGAATCCATGGTTGGATAGTTGTAATCTCCAATTTCATTTCATAATGATTAGCTACTAATATTTTTCTCTCATCCTTGAGTGCTCACTTAGTTTGTAAGTTTTCCCATAGTGTGTGCTAGGTATGGCAAGGCCTCCATCCCTTCCATGTGTTATGTTTATTTATTTTCAGTTAGCTAGTAGATCTGAATTACATTTCTATATTTTTTATGTGCCTTTTGTTTATCAGTCTTTGATTTAGCAAAAGATATAGATGAAATTACTCATAACCAAAGATCATTGATTTAATTACATTTGTTTGGAAGTACAAGAACATTTGGACTTATCCAGTGAAAGATTGTAATCAGAGTTGATCAAGTGTAATTGACATTCATGGTGAATGGCTAGAAGATTCTTCTATATTCCCTATAGCTTTCAATCTTTGTATTTACAATTCTCAGTGTCATTTGCAAGCTTTATTTTATATTTGATTTCAACATAGAAGATGATTATCCACTGAATATTGAAGGATTGGTCTACTTTACAAGTGATCATGTGAACCCTTGGGAAAGATTGTGGTTTGTGCTAGGACATCATTTGAGTAACCCTCATCCAATGATACAACTTTGTGGTGTAGTTTGGTTTGTCGAAATTTCATTGATAGGTCATCATAGGCTTTGATCCTACATTTCTTGTGCTTGCATCTCGAAGTCTACGAACTCTCGAATTGATAGATTTAATGTCAAGGATTTATACATAAAATAACCCAACATTTTTGGCACCGTTGTCAGGGAGGTTCTCAAGGGATTTGAGCACTCACATTTTTTGTTTCTATGCATAATTTTTTTGCATCATCATTTAATACTTGGAGGAGAAATGGTAAGACGTAAATGTGCCCTCGCTTTAGAATTTATGAAAGGGTTCTACCCCGTTGCATTCACTAGTTTAGTGAGTTTCTCCAAGCCCTTTTCATGTTGGTTCAATGTGTCTTATTTTAGTTTGATGCATGGAATGGGAAAATATTTTCATGTCAACAGGAAACTTGGTGACAGGAAGGTCTTAGTAGATTGATTTTTTTTAATACATGCTCTTCTTTGGAATTTGTCTTATGTGGTGTGCAAGATTTCATCTATTTTCTTAAAGTTCTCATTTTTTGTTCGTAAGAACTCCATACACTAATCCATGTGAAATACAGAGATTAGAAAACTTCACACATGGAATTAACATACCAGCCAGAAGAATGTAAATATGCTCAAGCATTTTTTAAGCAAAGGAGGACATACCCCTGCAAGGATAATTCCAAATCCTTGTCCACACTCCAGAGTTGTTACCAGGGATGAGTTTGCATTTCAATAAGCAGTAGAGGAACCAAAGATCTATGAACATATTCCAGAGGATCTAGAAGTTTCTCCTAGTGGTCTGTGTGAGCATATGAAAGAGATAAAAGAATCATGGACTACACCAAATGAAGAGCATACACTAGAGTCGGATATTGAATAATTTTTGGCATGTTTATCACCAGATCCTTTTTGCACCATGAAGTGTGTTGGAAAATTCTCAGAAGAGCCTCATGATCTAACAGCCAGAGAGAGCCAAGAAGACAAATATTACATCGAATCTTGGTTCCAAACCATCGTTAGGCTGCAGTACCCATCCATCCTTCAACACTTCTTGGCATCATCTCCACAAGAGAAACTAGCCTCTCATGTTCGGGCATCCATTGAGGTATATTTTTCATAATTGGATATGAGTATGCTTATAAACTTGTTACTCACATGACTTCACTGGAAATACTCTTGTTAACACATAGGATGTATAGGAGTCAAAATTTTACAAAATTTTTAAATTTTGTTAATTTAGTCTCTGAAGGATACCATTAGTCTTTGCCAGTCATGTATGAAATCCTTCTTGTATGAGTCATTTGTTTTAAATTGTAGGTTTCAGTCATAGGATCATGTTCTCAAGGTTTTGATTCATGTTCATGTCAAATAAGTCATGTTTTGATTGACTCTTAAGTCAATAAAGTTGATTAGTGTCCATTTAGGAAGGTCTTGGTGTCATGATGATGGTTGTCATCATTAGAAAAAAGGGAAAGTATTGATCATATATTTTAGTTTAAAGGTCATCATCATCAAGTCTTATGTCCCAAAAAAGGTGTACATAGGATTATAACCAAGAGAAAGTCCAATCCTAAACTGAAAATACAAGTTGCAGTAGCTGCAGCTTCAGCTACTCTCCATACGTGTGCACTTACTAAATTTTTGCAGTGCGCACTCTTAAATTTATGCAGTTGCGAGTTGTATCTGTCAAATGAGCTCTGTCATCCTATATTTATACTTCTCCTCCTTAGTTGTATGGGTCAACTTCTCATTCTAGAGGCCAAAAACTCAATATTAAATATTTTCTTTAGCCAACTTGTCTTCTAGGGTTATGTCTAATGCTTTAGGGTTTCTTCTTGCTTCCCGGAATATTCTATTCTTGTCAGGGTCACACGTGGAGGTTAATACCTCCCGCAGCTACCATAATATCAACACTCCCTCCTAGCTGGAGAGGTATTGAAAGAAATGGTCTTGAGAAAAAACATGACATTCAATAGGTAGCATGATCATAGCCATATAGGCTATCTCATGATTAGATCACGAGAACCATCATCACTATTAGTATCATCTGATAGCATCAACTGCATCATCTCTTGAAACCATACTCCATCTAAGTAATCAAGAATGATGTTGAATAAGTCACTCACTCCACAGAGTGATACAAGAACCATTCTTCTAATCCGGGCATATGTCCTAGAAGAATAACTATTCCAACAGATGTTGGAAGCCACGCCATGGGCTACAAGGACTATTCTTCTAATCCAGACATACGTTCTAGAAGAATAAATATCCTAGACCATTTTCCATCTCGAAAATGTATGTCCATCAATACACTGACCATCCATCTAGTTGATAATGATTTTCAACACTATTGATAGTCTACATGGCAATAAGAACAATGTCATTCAATATAACACAACTGTTGATATCCATAGTAGTACACAACTACTATCTAGTGGTACACAATCACACCAAGTAGCACATGGCTACTTAATCAGTGACACATAGTCACAATCGGTGGAACACATCCGCCACAGTAGCATACATCTATTGTCCAGAGACATACAGTCTCCATAGAAAGCATGTCATCTGATATCAACCTACATAAAACAATATAATGATATAAATTGAGTCATCTAGGCCATTCTTCCACTCACATCTATGAGATCTCAAAGAGCATCTGCCCTCATAATGTAAAACATCAGCCAAGAGCTATCTGGACTATTCTTTTGAAGCATAGAAGAATAATTGTCACTGATTTTTGAGCTTGGACCATTCACCTAACTGGGCCATTCCTCCATCAGTATTCATAGTGCAACCTGGAGAGAATGAGTCTGCCCTAGCGAATGTATGTCCCTGATTGTTGAGCATGGACCATTCACCTAACTAGGCCATTCCTCCGGCACTAATCATAGTGCAACCTGGATAGAATGATTCTACCCTAGGGAATGACTGTTTGGACCATTTCTTAATGGAAATGGTTGTCCTGCACCAACCTCCAAAATGGACCATTCTTCGAAACTGCTCACAACTGTGAACTTTGAAAGAATGACTACCCGATGAGGCAGACCATTCTACTTGACCACTACTCAAAGCAACTTCCAAGAAGAATGATTTTCCTAGACCATTTCCCCACACTAGCCACAAGAGGAATCGTTGTTTATGGTACATCAACAATCTATCGAACCATTTTCATTACGAAAATGACTGTCCGATATGGACCATTTTCTGAACTGTAAAATGCTTGTCCGTCAAAAATATCAAACCACTTTCCAAATTGGAAAGAAACTGCTCATCCTCGACCATTTTTCGAACTAAAAAATTAATGATTGTCCATAAATCAATAACACATCAGTGCTCCCTCCCAACTTGGGAGTAATATCTTCCTTTTTCAATAAGGAAGTTGTATCCATAAGCCCCAACTTGTTTCTTAAGTATGCAACTTTTTCATCTTGGACAAAGGCTTTACCAAAATATATGTTATCTCCTCATATGTGGAGATATATTGGATAACCGCTTCTCTTTTCTAGACTTCATCACAGAGAATGTAATCCTTGATCTCAATGTACTTCGGTCTTGCATGGAACATTGGTTTTCTCTGAAGGCTTCATATAGCTCTGATCATTACAATATATCATGGTTGAATTCAACACTTATGTTTCTTACTAGCTCATGACATCATGGCTGTAAAATTTCCAGACCCTAACCCAGTTTCAGTCTCGTTGATTTTTCAGCCAATGTTTAATGCCCAAACCTAGTTTTATATCAGCACATAAAAACTCAACAGAAAAAATAACTTTAAAACTGAAACATGAGGATTATGAATATCATTTATAATGCAGAAATAAAATATCAGCAGCATATAACACTCAGAAAATTAATGACACGGAAATTTTCAGTCTAACATCGACCCTGGAAAAAACCCACAAAGGGAAAACCAGTGAGAGAGGGATTTTTATTATTTATGGGCTTCTGAGAAATTCTTTTACAGCATATTCATCTTCAGAAATTTACAAACTTATCTGGACATTCATGTAGCTTGCTTCTCGATTTCTGAACCAAAAATCCATATGGATGTCAAAGCATTAAATGTTGTACGGACTATCCTCGTTTTGTGTGCCAAATCTTTGCTGCAACTATACGGAAATTTCCAGCGATGCTATACCTTGAAAACTATGTTGAATGCTTAGAAAAACGTGCCCAAAATTTTTTATGGTACAGCCCTCGATTTTTGTGCAGGTCCGTGTTATCCTTGATTTTTAGGGATAACCAGGAGATCATGTCTCGAGGCCCACAGATCCTAGACATGGAGTACCGAGAGAAGGATTGACCTGAGCATGGCCCTGGAGGGCCCATCCTTTTCTTCTTCCATCAACTTTATCTTGCCAGCAGCAGCAGCATCCATCACCATCAGCTTGGTCTTGTATCAGAAGAGGTTCTTGCTCCGTAAGGTAATTGGTCCAGGTATCATGGTATGTGTCACTTTTGATCATTGAAACCTTTAAATATATGCATCTGATTCCTTTTATTTCTGACAACTGCTTGGATCTTACATTATCCCACTTGACCATGATCTGGGAAATTGATAGGGCATCCTAGCAAGCCTCTGCCCATAGGTCTGGGTTTGCCACTGGGGGATTTCTGAAAATCCATCGTCCTCTCCCCTCATAGCACCACTTTTTCATCTTATCTCCCGCTCACTTGTCCCATTCCCCTTGTCCGGGCATTGGGTTGACATGTTTGTAGGATTGAACCTTATCTTGTGGGAAGAAGGGGCTAAAGGCCCAAAAGGTAAAAGCAGCTAGTAAAAGATAAAACCCTAGAAATAAACCTCGAGATGCTTCACCCAGGGATCCCCGAGAAGGCAATAAAAAGCCTCTAAGTAAGAAACAAGAGGGACCCGGAAAATACAAACAAGACCTGATCAAGAGGATAGGGGGTCTCATCACGAACCAGCCTATTAGGTTCATGGGTACCTAACAGTATGACATTGCCACCATCTAGTTACCACGCCAGGGCAGTGACCTTTGGTTGCATGACCAAGGGAAAGGGGGTCTCATCATGAGCTATCCTTCTCATCTCTGTGAAAGTAATTGTGGGTAACACTGTCATCTCTGGTCACCATGCCAAGGTAGTGTCCTCTGGTTAGCCCTTGAATAAAAAGAAAAATAAGAAGAAAAAGCAAATAAAAGAAAAGAATAAAGGAAAGAACGGGCTTAGAAAAATTGCATCCATGACAAGTACAGCTCGCCTTCTACAAAGGCACCCACAGATAACACTATGCATCCCTGGCTCTCACTCCACCCACATGTCTGGACATCCCCTAGCCACATCAGCTCACTTACATGGCTTGGATGAAACCTTCCTGGAAACTTCCCCTTTCTTGTGGATACTAGCCCAATAGGACGTCTTGTCTTTTTCTCCAGTCTTGTATTGTAGGTTTTTGTAATGTCTTTGAGCTATTGACCGATGCATTAAGGTCTTATGCATATGTTTGATAATATTGATGATGAAACGTGATTAACATTGCTATGATCCCGGTGATTGATGAGCCCATGGAGGGTGTAGCTTTTGATGTGCGGGATCATGCCCGATGGACAAGTACCATTTGGACCGGTACACATGGGGAGATGATCAGTTCGGACCTCCATGGGGCTGAAGAGCCCACCAGATGGATTTTGAGACCCCATCAGGTGGTAGAGAATGTACAATGGTTGATTAAGGTCTTGCATCGGAGAAGAAGAGGACGTTCCATCAGAGGCACTTTGGCGGAGCCGAGCCTAGGGGGAATGACCCCTTCTCAGTGGAACGTTGGCCTTGGAAGGCTCAGAACGCCCCCATCCTCACCATGACGTCATCCAGCTTCATGAACATTCATGGAGGCAGACTGGGCAGCAGTGGCATGTGTGGCATGTTGGAGAGTCCCCTGGGGAGCTAACGTTTTTCTCCTGGATGTCTCATATGCCCTAAAAGGGGCTAGTGCCTCCCTTGAAGGGGATTTTACCTTTTTATTAGCTCAGTTAGGGTTTTAATTTGACAATTTAATGTAAAAAACAGTATTATGGCCTTGTCGGCCTTTTTATGACCTAAAAGTTAATTAAGGTCATTGATACAGTATATATTGGGGAGTTTTAGCCTCATTTTGACAAAACACATCACTCACTCATTAGTGAGGTCTGATTTTAGCGCCCTACTTGGGTATTTTTGTTGGTTTAGTGAGGCGCACTTGTTGAAGGAAGGCATTTCTTGGCATTTTTGGCATTTCTCTTAAAGGAAGGTTTACAACTAGGGTTTGCATGCTATTTCATGGTGATATGTAAGTGTTTTTTCTGAAAAACTTCTTGATTGAATGGTTGTAGTCTTATATTCTTGCATA
Source organism: Picea sitchensis (assembly GCA_010110895.2). NCBI lineage: Eukaryota > Viridiplantae > Streptophyta > Pinopsida > Pinales > Pinaceae > Picea > Picea sitchensis. Next base: position 5,185 of record SNQJ01S0208844.1, on the reverse strand, counting down.
TGTTTATAATTTGTTGATCAAAAACCCTAGGTGACAAGCACACAAGTAGGTCCTTGTTTCATGTCCCCTAAAGAGAAATTTTCATCCATTGAAGAAGGAAGAAAGAGCCTAGCCATAGCTACACTCTTATTGCTTCTTCTCCCTGAGCTAGCCGTACTTTTAAAATTCAAGAAGGAGGAGACGTCCTAGGCCTAGGTTATCTACACCTAGGGTCATCCTGCTTCTAGAGTTTGATGCTAGAGCCTTGCTATAGCAACACTCTCCCTCATTGCACTCTCTTGTCTTGATTTATCTTTCATGCCAGTCATTTTGCCAAGTTAACCTAAGGAAGGAGGAGAGAGCACGAGGCCTTGTTTTAGCAACATCGGAGTGAGCCTCTTTCCCCTAGGGTTTTGTTTCTGAGGACCTTCCATAGTATCACTTCATAACTCTTCCCTCTAGTCCTTAGTCATCCTCCTTCAACCCTTGCGTCCTCCATTAAATTGACTCCATTAGCCCAAAAGGCACTGATCTTAGACCTCCAGTGTTGAAGTGAAAGTGATCACACAAACTCTCAAACTCTTTTCTAAATTGAAACCCCAACTAACTACTAACCCTAAGTCACTGACGTCACACCTAGAATATTTCATCTTTATGCAGCAACGTCTTGTTTTAAGAGTAATTGAATGGTGATTTAGGCATTAATTGATGGTTTGTTGATTTGTTACATTGAATGCCATATCATTTCAGTATCTGTTGAGGAAGTGATATTATTTTCATTGTTATATTGATAAACATTGACTTCATCAATATTTATTGCCATAATTGCTTATATCAGATAGTCTTATGAAGTATTAACCCATTGAATCATAGCTTGCATATATTGGTTTGTTGTTACTTTGTTCCGGGCAGGTGTTCTTCTTTGGGCCTTCACTTCATTATTGGTTGTTTAGCCGGGACTATCTTTTTTGGTGGTGACCTGTGAAGGGGGAACTTTTCTTTTGACTTTTAAAACTTTTGCCTCTTCAAAACTCCAGGTTACCAAGGACGTCTCCCCTGGGCCTAACCTCTCTAAAGAGAAAGAACCTCCCCATCGTGGTGACATTGGGTGGGACAGGTTCTTGTTATGCCAGTTTGGCCTTCTATCTTATAGCTATTTGACCTAGCTACAAACTGTACGATAACATTTTGGTGTTGTTGTCGAGGAACACTGAGTCAATTCTCCTCAAACGACACATCTTTTCGGTAAGCCTTGCCTTAGAGACCTTTTCTTACAAGCTTACTTGGCGATTCCACTAGGGTGTTTTTCCCCTTTTCTTGGGTAGTTTCAAGTAAACTATCTGGCGACTCCACAAACTAAAAGGAGATTCAATAATCCTCCTTTGTCTTTCAGAAGGAAACCTCCCTTGAACTCTCCTATTGTCAAATCACTTTTCAGGAAGAGCATTCCTTTAAGAATCATGTCTAGCTCTCATACCTCTACAACGAATCCAACCAACAATCAAAGACAATGGTCATCTACTCTTTTCAAGCCGTTAGACATGTCAGCCATACCTGGCTACCCTAGGAAAATTCCACCCAAGTATGAGAAGTGGTTGCCTAAATTTACTGGTATTGATGCAATCAGTGTCGAAGAGCATATGAGCAACTTTTGGGAATTCTTTTAGCTTCACCCCATTAGTGATGATGCTGAAGATCTAGTCATGAAGTTGGTCTTCGCTACTCTTTATGATGCCTCAAGGTGTTGGTACCTAAGCCTTCCCGATGGAAGCATCAAAACTATGGACAAACTTGAAGAGGCCTTTCTCAAAAGATGGAGTGTCAAAGAAGACCCTAATATTCTTCTCACACAACTAAATAACCTTGCCAAATATGAAAATGAGTCTATTCGGGAGTTCCACACCAAATTCGAGACTTTACTGCAAAGAATTCCCACAAGCCATCATCTGAAAGATGATTACCTCGTCCATGTTTACACCAGATCTTTCAATGGCCAACTAGGGTATCCTCTTAGAGACAAAAAAACCCAGTCCATTTAAGAAGCCCAAGAGATCGCTACTAAAATAGAGGGAAACCTCCTTTCATCCAATATATAGCCTTTTTTTAACCCAACGGGGAGAATAGACACTAAACCAAAGATAATTCACAATGTTGAGCCTACTTCAGATCTATGTACTAGTATCGCAAAACTACAAGCTTCTATGGATGGTTTCATAAAGAATCAAGAGGAAATGATGAGAAGGATCGTCAAGTTGGAAAGATCTCAAACCCAGACACCTAGGGTCCCGTACAAAGGACAATTCCAGAAAGGGGGCCAAGTTTATAAACTAAAGAATGAGCATGAAGTTCCAAACACTTTGGCCCCTGCAAACGTTGTTGATGAAAATCCTTGGTGCCTGGAATGCAGCGAAGCACATTGGGAAGATGAGTGCCCCTACAATAGTGGTTGTCAACAAGTCAACAACATGGATTGTTTCATGGAGTTCCCTCAGATAAATATCACAGATGCAGAACATCAAAAAGATGTGAAAGAAGCAGTCAGATCAGCAAGGATGGCGGTGATAAACAACCTGGATCAAGTATCACGAGAAAAGCTAAAGAGACAAGAATTTTGGGTATACAGAAGAAAGAATTTGAAACAACTAGCAGTTGATCAGGTAAAGCCCCCACCCTTGGAAATGCTTCTTCCCAAGACATCCAAGGCTGGCAAGGTTGACCTCAACTTTGACTTTGAAGGGGCATTATCAAAGATGCATGTAAATGTCCCCCTAAGGGAAGCAATCAAGATCCCATCCATCAAGGAACGATTTGACACTTTCTTTTCGGGATCAAATGAGCCTATGGCCCCCCTATTATGTTGCAAGATGATCACTTCAAGGTCCAATATAGTGAAAACCCTCCTTTCTTCATGACTTTCGCAATGAACGGAAAAAATATCGACAACTGCATGCTAGATACAGGTGTCGGTGCCAACTTGATGTCACTCAAATTCATGCGACAAGTGGGCTTGAAGGTCACACGGCCTTACAGAAATGTGTGTGGTTTCGAATCTAAATCCATACCGACACATGGGGTGGTTGAGAATGTTGAAGTTCGCTTGAAGGAGTACCCTGAAAAGATGGTCCATGTTGGCATTGTGGTGGTTGATGTCCCAAATGTGTGGGGAATGTTGTTATCTAGGAAGTTTGGTGCAATGATAGGTGGCGCCCTTGAGATGGACCTCACATTCTTGCAATTTCCTTTGAAAAATGGAACGGTAGGTCGTCTACTCAATGTGCCAATAACTGGGGACCATGTGCAGGATATTATTCACCCCGTCAATAATGACAAAGAACAAAACTAGATGATACAAACTCTTCAAAAGTATTCTCCGGGAGACATGTCCTTTGCAACAGAGGAGGACTTTGATCAGATCGAATGGCCCAAGAGAGAAGAATACCAACAACTCCAAGATGAATTCAAGAACAAAGAAATTGGGACGGTGAAAATATTAAAGAAACATGAAGATGACGTACAAATCCACCCGTCTCAACAAGAGGTTTTTACAGCAAAATCCCACCCTCCTCCCTCAGCACAATACACCAGGGTTGTCCAAGGAACAACCAAATACAAAGTTAGAAAGTACAAAGAGGGAGACATGGTATGGATGTGGGATACCCAAAAAGGAGAGCCAACTAATGTAAAAGGAAGCACTCAGTCATGGCTTGGACCCTTCAAAGTTGGAATGGAATCAGTTAACAACTCATATTATCTATCCACTCTGGAGAGAAGAAGGCGCCCATTACCCATCAGCGAGAACCTCCTCAAACCCCACCAAGGTGGGGGGACCTGATTTCACAGTTAAGTGCAGGTAAGTACGCATTTTTCATGTATTATACCATTTTCATTTCATGTTAGTTTGCTTCCACATTTGCATTGTTGATTGTTTATTTTCAGTATATATATTTATGTATGTTGGGGTGGAATTACCGCCCTATTTTTGCTACTGATTCCCCTATAGAGTTTGAGCAAGACTGCAGGTTATGCCAGAGATGTTGAGGTTCTCATGTGCTCTACGGTGAGCACATGTCCCTGAGTTGGAGCCAGATGTTATCCCTGATTTTTAGGGATAACCAGGAGATCATGTCTCGAGGCCCACAGGTCCTAGACATGGAGTACCGAGAGAAAGATTGACTTGAGCATGGCTCTGGAGGGCCCATCCTTTTCTTCTTCCATCAGCTTTATCTTGTTAGCAGCAGCAGCATCCATCACCATCGGCTTGGTCTTGTATCAGAAGAGGTTCTTGCTCCGTGAGGTAATTGGTCTAGGTATCATGGTATGTGTCACTTTTGATCATTGAAACCTTTAAATATATGCATCTGATTCATTTTATTTCTGACAACTACTTGGATATTACATTATCCCACTTGACCATGCTCTGGGAAATTGACAGGGCATCCTAGCAAGCCTGTGCCCATGGGTATGGGTTTGCCACTGGGGGATTTCTGAAAAGACATCGTCTGCTCCCCTCATAGCACCACTTTTTCATCTTATCTCCCGCTCACTTGTCCCATTCCCCTTGTTTTGGCATTGGGTTGACCTGTTTGTAGGATTGCACCTTATCTCGTGGAAAGAAGGGGCTAAAGGCCCAGAAGGTAAAAGCAGTTGGTAAAAGATAAAAGCCTAGAAATAAACCTCGAGATGCTTCACCCAGGGATTCCCGAGAAGGCAATAAAAAGCCTCTCAGTAAGAAACAAGAGGGACCCGCAAAATACAAACAAGACCTGATCAAGAGGATAGGGGGTCTCATCATGAGACAGCCTATTAGGTTCATGGGTACCTAACAGTATGACATTGCCACCATCTGGTTACCACGCCAGGGCAGTGACCTTTGGTTGTATGGCCAAGGGAAAGGGGGTCTCATCACAAGCCAGCCTTCTCATCTCTGTGAAAGTACTTGTGGGTAACACTGTCATCTCTAGTCACCATGCCAAGGCAGTGTCCTCTAGTTAGCCCTTGAATAAAAAGAAAAAGAAGAAGAAAAAGCAAATAAAAGAAAAGAATAAAGGCAAGAACGGGCTTGGAAAAATTGCATCCATGATAGGTACAGCTCGCCTTCTACAAAGGCACCCATAGATAACACTATGCATCCCTGGCTCTCACTCCACCCACATGCCTGGACATCCCCTAGCCACATCACCTCACTTACATGGCTTGGATGAAACCT
>SNQJ01S0208843.1:0-16137 GCA_010110895.2 Picea sitchensis | reverse complement strand
AATCATAAATATGTACCAACATCATCAACTATACACCTCATGTATCTTCCAACTCATCAACTACTTGTCTCAACCATGACTAGTTTTGGATTAGTCAACAACCCCAACTTGAAATAATCATAACTTTGTACCTGTAATGAATGAATATATGAAACTGATACACAATGGTATTGAGTGTGTTTTATGCAATTAATCCATGTTTAACTACTTGGAACCTCTCAGAAAAGGAGTTATAGAAAAAATGGCATACCTTGATGAATTTTAGCTTATTCTAGAGAGAAACCTTATAGAGCGTGCCTCGCACGGAATATTTTTTGAATAGATATGAAACTATTACAAAACTTACTACAGCATGGAACCTAACCAACACATTTGGTCTCACTGAATTTGGATCTTTTATGAAGAAGTTATGACGTGTTTACCCGAAACACCTGTTTTTGACTAGTTTTAGGACTAGCCACAAACCCTATTTTCCACAGCATGTAACTCCCAAAATAAAATGACCCACAAGTTGAATTTTTTACCACATATACTTGGGTATGTTTTATCAATGGAATAGAAATTTCAAAGTTTTAAGCATTATAGAAAAATATTTATAGCGAAAATGGTGAGATGACCTGTAAATAACATACCTTAGAAAGCATCATCAAAAGAATTTATCCCCCCTTCAATTCCGACCCTCTTTGCTTCACCTTCCTTCTGAAATTCAGCTTATATATCCTTGGTTACCTCAGTCACCTATATATATTCAATATTCTCAAGTGTTCCACACCAAAAATTCTCAAGAAGCTCTCCATCAATACTCCAAAACATATTCTCACAAGAAGCTCTCCATTGATCCACAAAAAGGATGATCTACAAGAGACCATTGCTATCTTATTTATACTTTTATCCTCTAGGTCACTTAACCCATTTTTATGTCACTTAACCCATTTCTAGGTCACTTAACCTATTTTCCTTATTTTAGGGTTAACCACTTTCCATAAATAGAAATTTCTCTAATATTTTATCATTTAAATATTCCTTCTTGATTTTCTCATCTTACTTTATCATTTCTTGAATATACCTTAGGAAAGCATCATCAAAAGAATTTATCCCCTTCAATTCCGGCCCTCTTGCTTCACTTTCCTTTTGAAATTCAGCTTATATATCCCATACCTCCTCAGTCACCTATATATTCAATATTCTCTGCTGTTCCACACCAAAAATTTCCTCAAGAAGCTCTCCATCAATACTCCAAAAACATATTCTCACAAGAAGCTCTCCATTGATCCACACAAAGCATGATCTACAAGAGACCATTGCTATCTTATTTATAATTTTATCCCTCTATAGGTCACTTAACCCATTTTTAGGTCACTTAACCCATTTCTAGGTCACTTAACCCATTTTCCTATTTTAGGGCTAACCACTCCTTCCATAAATAGAAATTCTCTAACATTTTATCATTTAAATATTCCTTCTTGATTTTCTCATCTTACTTTATCATTTCTTGATTTTTTCATCTTCATTTTATTATTTAAATAATCCAATCTTGACTTTGTCACCTTAATTTTATTATTTAAATAATGATTTATTCTTTAGGTCACTTTGACTTCTTTGACCTCCTAGCTTCAAGCCTTCATGTGGGGGTTGTCCTTTTCATTCAGAAGGCTATAACTCTAAAGTCTCATGAGGAGTTATGGACATTCCATACCAGAAATGAAATGACAAAAACCATCCATCTAGGATATTTTCACCTCAACAATTTCCTTTGATCTTCATCTCATTATTCTACATACAATCATGGGTCCCTCCAACCATTCTTCTAGATAACTCAATCCATAAAGCATCTTCCCATGAGGGATTTCATTCTGTATAATCCACTTTGGAGTTCATCCATTTGTGCACCTTATCAATCATGATAAGAAAATAATGCACACCAAGGGGTCCCTCCAACCATTCTTCTAGGATAACCTAACTCTCACATCTTCCGTGAGGGCTTTCACCATATGGGGGACCACTTTGGATTTTCATCCATTTGTGCACCTTATCAATCATGATAAGATGAGCACTATTCATCTATACATTTTCCAACAATGCATCATATACCAAATGAAACCACACACTAATCCATCTTCATCATGTATCAATGACAACTCATTGTTCCATCTCTTCATCTATGCACTTCTAATAAGGAAAAATACTTATTATATTACATCAATCATCAATCAATCAATGGACATCAATCAATCAAACCATTGGTATCAATGACAACATCATCCAACATATGGATGACATACATCACTTCATCTTCAAAGTCCCTTCGGATAGCATGATTGTTCTCCATCATCTCAAAAGACCAAATTACATTACAATATAGGCTCAAAGCCAATTTAATGGAATCTCTTTAATCCAATTACTCAAAACAAGAAAATAAGTTCGGCCATTGTAATCCTTGTGAAATTTTGAGAATTTTGACTACAAAGTTGACCAAATTCTGAACTAGCTCAATTTCATGCTCTTTGGCATGCAAAACAATGTGTTAAATGTTCATTAATGGAAAATTGAGATAATACTTTTACAATGACCTCAAATCACAAAATAGATCTCAAATTCAATGCATCCTTGTGAAAAAAAAATCGAAAAATGAGTGTGCTAGTTGCTCCATGTTTCATCAATATACCTCATGGAATGATTTATGAGACAACCATACTTAGCCTCTTCTTAGCACACAAATAGAGATATCCATACGGCCTCAAAATAAATACTCCGCATTGAAAAAATTTCCACCTCGGGATCAATGTAGATGTAGGAATGCATGAAGTGTTGGGATCTGTACCCATATATAGGCCCGAGACCTCCAACCTCCATCCACACATTTTGGAAACTTAAAACTAAATATAGAGGCACATTGAAATAGGTGGGACTATTTTCCTAGTGGTTAGGGAGTTGGATAATTTTAGCTGAGTTCGGTTGTTCTATTTCCCACGATCCTCTCTTAGCATATCAATTGGTTGGTTATAGTATAACCATATACTATAACCATATAACCAAACGTCCATATACTATGTATATGGTGTATTATTTTAAAATCGTCGCATATTTGTTAAGCCCCTCCTGCGGATATAGTAGGGTTATATGGTGTACAATGAACCAAAGTCTAGGGTCAAGGGCTTAGGTCCTGGACCCTTTTGTCTCTCAACCAAACTCCAATACAAATTCAAATTTAATATTTTCCATATGAATGTTAAGACTCATATGATGGTGCATTGGTAATGTGGCTTTGTTAAACCTTTGGGAGGTTATGGAGGTCGCTAGTTTGACCTTTGTCAACTCCATAATTTAACACAATCATACCAATATAGGCCAATGGAGGGATTCCACCTACCAACCTCTCATTGGTTAAATGTTTCCACATGTCAACATGTGACTTGTCCACTTGGATTGTACCTTGTTCGACCAACACCAACCCATCTACCTAGTCATTGTAATGGTTAGTCCACAGGCATAATAGTGTGGCCACATCATATTTACTATGCAGATTTCTCAATTCTTTGTAGTGTAAGGACATGTGTCAAATTTGTCACCTTTGAATTTGACTTTTTACCTATTTGACTTGAACTTTGATCAGCCATAACTCTCAGATAATGAACTTCGTTTGAGGTGACATTTGGGTCATTGGAAAGCTAGTGATGAGCTCTACAAAATGGTGTTATTTTCAATAGAAATTGGAATGGTCAAATTTTTATCATCTATGGATCCCTTGGGACCTCTATGTGAGTGTTCTAAATCCTCCTAGACCTCCCTCATGGAGGTTCCTTAGATCCTCCTCCGATCTCCTCCCAAAAATGATCATTTGATCCTCTTACATGTTTTATGAATCAAAATGGTTTACCATTGAGGGGTAATGGAGTTCTCATAACATTGTTGATTTAAAGGTGGAATCCTTGTTCAAATACATATTCCCTTTATAGTGAATCTCTCTTCATTGTGCTATGTATCCCCGGGTATGCATGGGGTTCCATTTGAATTTGATGGAGTAAGCGATCAATCTTGGGATTTGTGAACTATTCTTTGTGTACATGATTCAACCAATCTGGTACATTTTAGGAGAGTGAAAAGAGGGACCCCTTCCTCTTCATACTTTTGAGAGAGTGTGTCTACTACCACATTATCCTTCTCCTTTCTTGGGGGACAAAATACTTTGCTCCAAGAATTATTTTAGGATGAAATGATTCGTTTTAATCTTGAAACAATGCCCAAGCAAGTATGGATTCTAGATATCCATCCATGTAATATAGCCATCATTTATTTTTAATAAGTAAATAATCCCAAGAGTTTCTAACATATTTTTTTGTTGGTAAAAGTTATTGGTCTTCCCTCTTGCATGAGTACAACTATGATGGCTTTATTAGAGGTGTCAAAGTCCAAAACAAAGGTCTTAGTGAAGTTTGGGCAATCCGGTATGGGGTTGTACACATAATATCTCTTCAAACTCCTCGAAGGTCTAATCTGTGGCTACATTCCATCTAGAAGCATTTGTTGTAAGAAAGGAGGCGAGGGGATATCTGATCTTACCATATTTATTGGAAAAATGTTTGTTGTAACTAGTGAGACCAAGAAAACCTCATAAACGCTTAAGAGTTTTGGGGTGTAACCAATCCTTCATTGATTCAATTTTCTTTGGGTCCACACATACACCAACATGAATAACAACATGACATAAATATTCCACTTTAGAGACAATTCAAAGGAACATTTGTACCTTTTAATAAAGAGTTGATGATTAACAAGAAATTGTAAGATCTAATCCACAAGGGTTGTTAACACTCAGAATTTCCCTGGTTGTGGAGGAAAGTCATAGAGGTAAGCACAAACTGACTTACAGACTGAAAGCTAGCCCTTCCAACCTGTGAGAGATATTCCTATATCTCATTCACAATGATATGCTATCTAATTAGTACAATGGCTATATCATTGATGAGGGTATGGTAGAAAATGGGGTTTGGTTGGGAAAAAGGAAAATAACCATTGGGCTATGGAGTCAAATCTGAAATGAATGAAACTAATATCTGGTAGATAGAACCAATAAGAGGAACAAAGGATAAATTAGGTGGATGAAACCTTAAGTTTTGAATTTTTTGTAGGGGTGAAAGAGGAAAAGGGAACACATAACAAAATCAAACCACCATATAGATGAATTTTGACCTAGTTAGGAAGAAAGGACAGAGTTTAAATTCTTTGAGTCTAGAGAATCATTTAGATGAATTCCAAACACTTAAATATCAACTTAAACAGAGGAAAAAATGATATGCAAGTAGGTACACAAGATATACATACAAAAGATAAGAAACAATATACTATCATCCTCTACAAACTATTAGAATTGTTTCTCATGAAGGCTTCATGACTCAGTATATTTCATTTCATTCGATTCAAAAATTTACAATGAAGATAAAAATACTATAAGCCATGCCAACTCTCACTTCTGAGCACTCTTCAAAATGATCCAATATATAGATAAAAACCTTCACTAATCTAAAGAAGTTGAGCTCCCCTGCTATCCTATGATTTTGGATTTGATTACATAAAAAAATAAGACAATTTGTAAACTACTTGCTAAAAATAGAAAATTCATTTTGTTGGAAAATAGGGGTCAAAGACAACATTATATATCTAGAATAAAATATTTTACAAAAAAAAAAAGAGAGACATTTTGGATATGAGCTCGCTCTGAGGAAAACCTTTGTTTTTGAAAAATTATTTCCAAGTATTCCCTGGATCTAATACTAAAAAATGATGACTAAAATAGGAAAAATACTAAAATGTGAAATTGAAAATGGACCGTAAAGATTCATTCAAATATCTCAAACCATGTGGAAACCTCGTGTAAAATGAGAGATTTTTTTATTGAGCTCATGTTTGACGAAACATTCTCTAGGTTTTTCCAAAATCCTCTCCAGTTTCTCAAGAAATGATCTTGAAGTTGTCTGCAAAAACAATCATTTCCATAACTTATGTAGCAAATTTGCATATCGCACTTGATTTTTCTTAAAACATGTGCAAATTAAGGTGGAAGAAACTTGATGAAGACTTGTTTTGACCTCCAATGTGGTACACCAATCACTTCATGTTGTATTTTTCATTCATATGTGACTACAACATTCGAGAAGGTTAAGGACACCACACAAGCATTGTGTATGCATATGTTTATAAGTCACAACCTGCAGCTTGCTCAAGAGGTTACCCCTATAATGTCATTATTGGTTTGAACAGGTACACATGGACCCTCCAAAATATGCCTCTATAGAAATATGTTAAACCTTTCTAACTTACTTCCTCCTTTAATCACCATTTAGGTTGTAGCCGTAGTGGCTCCTTTCCCCCAAAATGCAAAAATTGTTGGGCCTCCTTCATATTTGTGCTACTTCTACAAGTAGATCTAGTATTCTTTTGGTTTCATCATTCAATTGCATATTTTTAGTTATATTCCCGTTATACTTCATCAATTTTAGGTTCCGCACCTTCAAATTCCCCACTTTCCTAAACAAGGTTCCATTTCTCTTCAATTTTAACCGAGCATTAGAAAGGGTTGCACACACATTGTCTATGGTTGGTTTGCATTCCTTGAAATGCTTCATGATATTGTCCTTTGATATTCCACTTTCTTCCCTGAGTTGTCATAACTAAATGAATATCTCTGCAAGATGGATGTGAATCTATGGTAGGTGGAGAAGTGCTCAAAACCTAACAGGTAATTTTGTGCAACAAGTCTATCAGAGCTAGGGTTTATTTCAAAACAATATGAAAAAACTTGACGGAGTGAGAGGCAAGCTACCTAGTAAGATATCAATATGTGGGTAATCATAATTTAAAGGTGGTTTATCATAACTGGTGACTGGATATTAGATGAGGAGAAGGTACATTTTCACTAGGATTTGTGTAGGGAGGAACACAGAACAACAGTTGTGTAGCAATCTAGTTTGTAACAAATTGTTCATGTGAGGCATGAAAATGTGGTTTTATGAAAGGTGGGTTTTTGGAGCTTTCTGAAGAGGGAAGAAACAAACTTGAAGGTCTAGAATGTGTGCAGAGGGATGAAATATGATGGAGAAGGGTTTAGGATTTGATATGGAGAGGTTTTGAGAGGCAATAGTACCCATTTGAAGTGAAAAGACCCTTCATATCATTTAAGTGACTTGCGTAGGGTGCCCAACTTTTGATCCTTCCAAGGTAAATATGACATAAATAACCATCAAGCACTTGCACTAAATTCATTACATGTGATCATGTTCATTAACATGCTTTGAAAATACCTCCCTCCTAAACTTATGAATTAATAATGACATATCATTTCCCTTATATGAATTTATTTTAGACTCAAAACAAGGACCCTTACAAAATCTTTCATGATGACAAACCACCCATGGAACTTCTAATGACTCCTTCACCTTCATAATATGTGATGACATATACAAACCATTGACTTAGACTTGCAATTTTGACTCTTATTATGACATGCATCTTATCCTTCATTTGATCAATGACCTAAGGCCTTTGAATCACCCCGTTGAGGGAAAGATATGAATTTATCTTTACTCAATCATTTCAAATCTTTCTCATTAAGGAAAGATAGACGGAATACAATTCCTATGTTTATAGCCCTCAAAAATTATTTCCCAATCGACAAGTATTAATTACAAGGGCTTAGGCTGATTTTGTAAATGAAAAAGATTATTGCAAATATAACATTTTTATGTAATTTTGAACATAACATATTGCAAAAAGTAAATGTGAAGATAAAATAAAAATACCAAGTCACGACACATATAGATGAGACATAATATAAATCTCTTTATTCCATTCCAAATCAAAGAATCATTCTCTTTACAAAATCCCCATGGGAAATGGACAAAGGTCAAACTTAGATATCCCCGATGAAGACCATACAAAAGGATTCCTCGATAAGAAGTAAAACTCAACTTTAAAATATGTATCATTTCATACATAATGCTTCCCACTTGACTCGCATTAATATCCTTTATCAACCATGAAACTCAATTCATAAACAAACAAAGTCTACATAGACTATCAAAGATAGATCAAAACCTCTCAAACAACAAGCATCTAAATGATATGGTTCGATTTGAAACTTCATTGTCAACAATAGGACCTCGCTATCATAAAAGATAATTAGTATTTTAATGAATTAAAAGAATGAATGAAAAACTGAACTATATCAATAAAACTTAAGAGCAAACCTACCATATGCTTTCTCCTTCTATTCTCCCCCTTGTTCTTCCCTTCATTTGGCTTTTATGCATTCCAGATTAGTTGAACTAGTCTAATCTACCTCATTTAGTCAAGTTAAATAAAACTTAACTATTCTTTAGTTTAGGGTAAGAAATAATAATAATACACACTAAGGGTATTTTATTAAATAATAAATCCAGTAGGTGGACCCTCTCAGGACTCCCCTTTATTTCTTAACAAAATATAAAACATAAGTAGACAATCAATCATACATTACGATTCCTGAGGAGCCTATATCGTTTTTCACAATTTGAAATTTAAATATCAGAAACATTTCAAATTATATCCAAACATATAAATATCCACAATATCCAAAAATAGTTTGTTGTCCAAAACTTTTAGTAGTCCACTATCCTCAATAAATCAATAACAAACACATAATCAAAAAACCATATTTTCCACTGAAAGTGCTAATTTTTCCCTTTGTTGTTGCTATCCCTTTTTGACTTCCCTAAATTAGCCTTAGGCTATGTGGATCTTTGAGGTTTGATCTCACTAATGACATGGGGAGTCATCTCTCAAGTGCATAATGAAGATGATACTCCACTCTGGTTGAGCTTCACTTGAAGGAGGGAGGGAGAAACAACAACTTTTCCTTTATAATGCATATGGTGGGCCTCCTCATGAGTCTTTTGCTTTCATGGGAGGACTGTAAATGTGAGTGTGCAGGAGAAATTTGGGAATTTGGTTTTAAAGGTCGAGGAGGAGGAGGTAATGACAAGTTTAGCCAACCAAGGATGGTGGTAGACTGCTGGGTGAACAATCTCCCACCACCATCATTCTTGGGAAATTCAGGCTACAAAGGTACATGGGGAGGCACAGGGATACCGTGAAAATTTTGTATGGAAAGAGGCCTCTCTAATCTAGGCTAGATTATCCATTGCCCAATCTAATTGAAAAAACCATCTTGAAAAACATGGTTCAACTCTTGAGACTCCATACATCGAATATCGATAATATTGGTCTTCTAGGCCCTCTGTTCGAGTTACCTTTTCCCCTATTGTTTCATCCATGAATTACTCTATTGAAGAAGCTCATCCTATAAGCAACAATTATTAGCAACTAGCTTCTAAATGTAATTCATACATGACATCTCTTTAATATGAAACAAGGTTTGGCTCAAATAATTAACATCAAACCCATGCAATCTAATCCATAAAATTTATTTAATAAATTGGTAATTGAGAAAGGGGTAAAATAGGGTTCATGGGATATTTGGGATTGTAAATAAGGGAAAAAAAAGTGATACCATGACAGAGAGTAAGAACAACATTACTGCTCGACAATTCATTAAATAATTGATTGTGCATCAATACCAAAACATATAAACTTCCATCTATCTCTGTATCATATTTTACCACTGTCATACCGAAGTTTAATTTTATTTTAGTGAATAGGGCATGCAAAATTAATTTGGGATCGTGAGGGGATTTATAATGAGCTAAAAAGTGAGAAAATGAGAGGGAATTAACAAATATTGTTGGGATAACCCAGAGGGGGGTGAACCGCTGTTACCAGAGTTTAAAACAATTATGCTTCTTTAAACTCTTTGATGAGACACCAATGATGATCACAATAATGCAATGAAATAAACAATGGTACATTCAACATTAGTCACAATATATATGAGAAACATGACAAATATTCTCTCCGAGGAAACCCATACTGTGGTAAAACTCCTTTTCTTTATATGATAAGTAAGTATTTACATTCTTTACATTATCATACATATGAGCACCAACTCATAATGAGGCTACAACCTCAGCTTTGGAAGCTGCAACTATCGAGAGAACTCACTGCTTTCTCTAGCACCCACTAGAAGGAAGCACCAAATCCTTTGGTTTCCTCTCTAGCACCAACTAGAAGGAAGCACCAACTCCTGTTTCCTCTAGCACCAACTAGAAGGGAAGGGACCAACTCCCCGGCTTCTATAGCACCAACTAGAAGGGAAGCACCAATTCTCGAGGTTTCAAGATTGAACTGGATGGAAGGCACCAACTCCAATCATACAAGCACCAACCTCAGAGCAACGTAGAGAACAAGAGTTCTCCCTTTTGTCTATGCCACTGGCCACCTCGGTTTCCGCTGCAACCCGATGGAATCTACAACTCCCTCGTGGTTCAAGCACCCACTTGAAACTATGAGGACAAAAAATCCTCCCTGACACCTCCCAACCACCCTAGAATACAAATCTTTATAACAAAACTTATTGGTGCTAGATAAGGATGTTCAACAACAATGGCTTACTGCACTAATCGCTCTATTGCATTTCGTTGCTCGCTCTAATTCTCATTGCCTTCTTCGACACATGACTTGTACAATTTGTTCTTCTTTTATGCTCTATGCCATGTCCATTCGTAATTTACGCCTCTTCCGTGTAATTCAACCGCCGTGACTTCTTCACATGAATCACCTTCACCAACAACAACCACAACAAACTCCAACAAATAACCTCTCCCTTTTTCTCTTTCCTCAGACTGTATTTATATACCTTCAGGGTTCTTGCGGTATGCAATATTTGCCATTCTTTCCTGCGATACCAGATCAAGGCCTAAATCTCTCCACATCTCAAGTGCTCTCGCGGTGATCATCATCACACTCTTCAACTTCTCTCGCGCTTCAACCCTCAGGTCTATCATCACTAGGTGTTAAGATAAGATCCCTTTTTCCCTCCTCGGGCAAATTGAGACTCTTCGTATTTTATGTGATAGTCGAGCTCATTCTTTCTATTTTAGTTATGAGCTCAAATTCTCATCCACCAAGCCAATTCTCCACTTAATCATCTTCATTCCAATCGGTTGGATTCCATGTGACTCTTCATCTTCTCTGTAAATCACATCAAGTCTCTCTCGTGATATCCTCTCAGAAAACCATCAATGGTTTCCTATACACCGTATCGCAAATGAGTCGGGATCTTGTTCAAATTCACCTTCACCGTTGGATTGATTCCATAGGATCTTGTATTCATTTCAGATTTCGGTATCTGGAAATTCTCGCGGCTAAGTGTCTCGGGACACTTCATTTCACGATTCAAGTTCCGGATACAGATCTTTTCTACACTAGATCCTTCCCAATATGACTATGGTCATAAATCCAAGCCGCCATGGAAAAGCCACGACTGCATTTCGTGAGTATGAGAGAGACATCTCAATTTCCAAGTCACGTTCCCCGATACCCTGAAATGGCGCGGGATCAACGGTCCCAATCGTGAGCTTCATTCAATCCACGCGATTGAATCGCACTTTGCATATCGCTAAATCGACATTCTTGATGCAATAAGTTCTTTTCCCTTTGAATTCGTGATCCCCGAAACTATGATATGGAGTTAGATCAATGGTCCATATCTGAGTTTGATTCGATGGCTCGACATATCACATTTCTATATCGCGATATCGATATTCCTATGGTGAATGTTCTCTTGTCTCTATGTCGCGATTCACAAAAATCCGATATGGAGTAAGTCTGCTAACGTCACATGTGTTAAATAACCGCCACATGTCACCTTGATTCATGATCACATGTGCTTGGAATGTTGGAATCACCGACACTTTTTCTTTTTTTTCCATTACATGGTTGTGCCAATGGTTCCTAGTCGACGCGGGTTTGTCGTGATGTGAGTCGACGTAATTCCATCCGTATGTGATCTTGATTTGATCTACTTATATTGATACAGATTTTGCATATCGCTAAATCGGGATTTCGTGGATGATATTATTTTCATCTATAACTCGATCCTCGAACCCGGCTACAGAGCTCGACTCAACGGTCCAGCTAACCCCCTAGATGACTTTGGCCCCTCCCACTTTCGTGGATTTTGTAGAGCCCTCTACCCCAGACCCTTTAAAGGTCATGTAGGTTCTCCTCGATCCAATGGTGGTCGGACCCCATGCCTAGATCTTAACGCTTCAAATCTATTCTCCTCTTCAACACACTCTTCTTGTCTATATTCGTGATCTCCATTTAATCTCATTCTATCGGAATTTTGATGGATCCAACGATAAAAATGCTTCACAAACTTTACGGACTTCATCATGCCTGATCAATCAATGTTGGGTTGCCTTCGATCATTCGATCTCTCCCTGACTTATCTTCTATTTCCGTTGATCATCAAGGCTAACCGTATTCTCGCTGCTATCATTATCACATACTTGCTATCAATGACAGTTTAATCACCAGAAAACATACCAACCATCCTTTGCACTATTTCTTTTGATCTTATTGAGGTTGCTTTGCAACTTCTTCCCAAAATAATTATGGTTCCCACTTAGCACATTATACTTGTACTCAATCCATCATCGCTGTTGTACTGGCCATCAATGACAACCTATTAAACATTTCCAACACCTTTGCATTGATGGCAACAGTAGCACTCAAATTTTTTTCTCCCCCTTTGACATCAATGTCAAGAGAAGGCATGCCCCCTCGAAAGCTATTGTAGTAATTTTAGGAGGCATTAGATATTCAAACAATACAAATCTCCCCAACAAGATGGACTCTTTTAGATGTGAAACAAAATGACACCCATCTTGTAACTGGTGATATTCAAAACAATGTCTCAAGTAGAGGCTTGTAAATATGTCTGCAATTTGTCTGTAGTGGGAATGTAATTGACCCGAACAATCTGACAGGACTCCTTCTCTCTTAGAAAATGATATTTTTATGGGAATATAAGTTTTGTCTTGGAGGAAGAGTGATTTTTGTACACACCGGATGGCACTAGTTATCATTAATGAATTGGGATCGTGCAAAGCATTTACCTCTAAGTCTACAAGTGTTTGAATCATCCATAATACCTAAGTGTAACAAGTAGCAACAATGTACTGGTTGATAAAGAAATGGAACCTTTCTTTTACTCAAGCCATGCTACTAAGGAGTCACCCAAGAATAATGCTCCTCCACTAATGTTTTTCTCTCATCAACATAGTTTTCCCAATCAACATTTGAATAAGCACAATTAAGACTTTGATTATACCATAGACCATAAGTCATTGTCTCTTCAAATACCAATATCCTTTTGATAGCTTGCAATGACTCTGTTTAGGTGCAGGCCCGGAGATCTTCCTACCACTCCTACAACATGCATTATGTCTCATGATGTTGTGGGATGTACAACAAAATTCCTATCATTGATCGATATGAGCTTTGATCAACATCAAGAATTCATCATACTGCTTTAGTTTACATCCAGTTATCATAGGTGTACCCATATGTTTAGAATCTCCATTTGAAACCTTTTCAATATTTCTCTTAGGTATTTTTCTCTTGAGAAATGAACATCCCTTTGGCCCTCCTCGCAATTTGCACTAAGGAAAAAATGACATTCCTACTTCTCATGACATTTCAAATTCACTCCATGGAAGAAGCAAAACCATTGTACCAAGAACTTTATTACATCCGAAGATGATGTCATTCACATAGACCAACATTTGATGAGTAACCATTATCCCCATCTTATACGTATTTCGTTGTCTATTGTTCCTCTCTTGAACCCTTTGTTTTTGAGATATGTATCCAGTCTGTGATCCCAGGCTCGAGGGGATTGTTTTAACCATAAAGTTTTTATTCAACTTTTGCATACTCAAGTCGGTTATCGACAATTTTGAAACCCTCCTCGTTGTTCCTCGGCGACACCCGTGAAACCTCCTCCTAGGTCGTAAGCCTGAGATGCCTGTAACTAACTCTTCTTTGGGGAAATATTTTCCAAAATAATGATGTGGTTTTTGGATCAAGATGAATATCTAGGACCTGGACCTGTGTTTTCAAGATCAGACTTAGGAAATATAAAAATCACAAGGCCTCTAGCAATGCAATGTATTGGTTTGATTAACGTATAAAGAAGATAGCTATTGAACTATCCAGATTACACTCATATAAAACAAGCACAATGGGTTTAATAACTAAAGAAATAACTTATGATCTTCAACTTAGTCAATCAATTAGTGAGATGACAGTCACATGCAGATTGAATAAGCATCAATAAAGAACATTCACTCATAAGATAACAGAGAACAGAAAAGAGAAATCTGACGACACAACTGAAGGAAGCCTGCAATTTTTCATAGAATAAGAATAGGTCTCTTGATTACAGTAGCAACATGTAGAACTCAAAATCAAACCCTTGGTTCATCCTCTATCCTAAGCTTTATAGCATTACAAAGTAGTTCTAAGATCCTGAAAATAAGGATCAAATATACTAAAAATAGTAAGTCAAAATTCCGTTGCAAAAGAAGTGGGATGCTTCCCCAAAATGAGGCAAATCCTAGATTTCTCTCTGTTGATTGTTGGTGTAGTGCAGAACAGCCTCCCAAGGCTAACTAATGACTCTTCCAAGAGGTAAAATTCGAATTTGCTGAGGTGTGCCAAAATCCCTATATTTTTGCCTTTGAAAAATGTACCAAACTTGATTAAAACACCTCTTCTTTGCCTTTATCCATCAAAGTAACCATTGGATCTGACTTGATAATTCACCACCTGTCTATTCCAAGAGGTTTCATCTCATTATGATTCAAAAATTCCTGATCTGGGCGAAATTTCAAGTATTCTGGTTAAAACAGGCTTTCAGTGGTTAACATAGAAGACTTTTGGGTGAATTAACCACTGAAAGTCAGAATTTCCAGAAAAAAAATGCTTTTGGGAAAAATCAATTTTCTCAACCGTGGAATGTCCGTTTCGCACATTCAAATAGTCGATCGACATACAAAGATCATAAGCTTTCCAATGGTGCAATAAGATTTGGATTTGGATCTAGGGAAGCTAGTAAAAGTTTCCTTACAAGATTAGGAATCATTCTTTCAAAAATGCCAGTGCGTTTTTGATTGCTAACATCTGGCTCCAACTGGGATGGATACCTCCCTGTGAGGTCTCCAAGAACCTGGTAGACCTTGTGCCTTTAGTATTGGGACATGGACTCATTCAGTCTTTTCGGTGGTTAAGGAGCACACCTGGCTCGCCTAAACCACCGAAAACAGAAACTTACCCAAAAATCAAAACTTGATGAATCTCAATTACCTGCCAGAGTACAAAGACCTCAAGGTTTGCTAGATGAAGCTCCTCTCTCTGTTTACAACGCTTCCAATTCTTAGTATGAGGTCAACAGGCACATCCACCATAACTATATTCCATCATGAATATTTTCACTGTTTGCATATTTCAGCCTTCCAGAAACACAATGAGGAAAACAGGCTGCACCACCACTAGCATTTACATAAGGTATAGAAGCAGGATCAAGGACTACAGTAAACCAAAAAATCCACTGGATTGTGTGGACGATCATAAAGAAGCCACCGATAAGTTTGCAGTAATAATAAAAACTCAGGTTGTGAAGCCACCAACAAAGGGTGTTGTCGGTTGCAACCATGTCTCTGTAAACCTTTTCTGGATCGTGTATCAAAACAACAACAACTTCAGGTACAAAGCATCTTTAGATCCTCTGATATTTTTCCCTTTTAAAAAATGACCAAATATAGTCAAAAAACTTCTTTTTGACTTTCTTCTTCAAGAATAGTGTTTAGACTTGATTTGATAATTCATAATCATCCTATTCCAGAAGATTTCACATCATTCCAACTTGAATATCTCAAATCTGGGCAAAATTTTGAATATTCTGGTTAAAACAGCTTTATGTGGTTAATAGTATTTGGATTTAAGCGCCTTATCCACCGAAAGCACTTCTTTTCGGTGGTTAATGAGCACTGGAGGTCTCGCCTAAACCACCGAAAAACAGAAGTATTTCAAAAATCAAAATATCAAAATTCTGATTACCTGCATGTTTGTAAATGACTTCAGGGCTTCTTAGATGAAGCTCCTTTCTTTCTGACTAAACTTGTAATCTCCTCCTGATGG
>SNQJ01S0208840.1:0-16137 GCA_010110895.2 Picea sitchensis | reverse complement strand
ATACATTCCAAAACATTACTATAAGTAATATTGGTATTACTATTAATGCACTTATACATTCCAAAACATTACTATAAGTAATATTGGTATTACTATTAATGCACTTATTGTATAGATCAATTAACCTGTTGGTTCTATTATAAAGGTTAGTAATAAAATTGACAAATAGAACCCTCCAAATGGGATAAAATATTATGCTACCTTTCATTATTATTCTTCCACATAATTGGACTATGAATTTTATTCATATTTTCGTTTTACAATGAGAATAGTGTTAATCCATGTAGATGTGTAAAAATTTAGTATGAATCAGATGTGTAACGATTTTTATTGAAATGTGTCTATGGAAATTTTTTATTTTATTTTTTTAAATATATTGGAATTAATAACTCGTTAAGATTATTTGGGAGAGGCTCAGGTTCAAGTTAGACTGGTTACTACTATAAACTCTAGGTTAGTTTGAACATTTCGCAAGTCAATGCCTAGCAAGAAACTTATGACTTAGCAAGAATTAAGACATCGAGAGACACACCCAGTAGGGAGGTATCACTCACGAGGGGACCTATTCATCGAACCTTATCACAATGAGTCAAGGTGTCATCAAGGATTTGAACCCGGGTGGCGAGAGTGCAACTCCCAACCATCTCGTCAAACCACCTCAACCATTTTACATAGTTTTTTAAATTAAAAACTTCAAAAATAATATAAGCCTTGGAAATTTTGTTATACAATTAAATGGAGATTTGTTGGGAACCATGTTATCTTTCTAATAATATTATTTCCAAAACTTTTTAATTTCATTAAATGTGTTGTTTTTAATTTTAATTATATAAGTTTATTCTTTTAATTTTTCATAGAAAACTAATAAGTGACATTAGTCACAATAAATATATATATATAAAAGCATGATGTCAACAATGTAGTTTAGTTTATTGTACATATTTTTTTATTTTTGTTTATTTTTTTATGTGACTAATTAACATTTGGATTGCATTTTATACACATTTATATTTGCAACAAATATGTTTCTTTAAATTACTTAAATTGAAAAGATAGAAATACCCATTTCAAAAAGAAACATTCATGAGTATCCCAAATATTTTTTTTAAGTTTTTTGTTATAGAATTTTTAAGATACTAATTTTTTTTGTGGATGCTTTCAATAAGAGGGAGAAAAATATTGTGTATGTGTTTTAGAAGAAAATAAATTAAAACTATAGTATGAAATAAAAAATGAAAACATTATATGTCATTAGATAGAGGATTCAATGTTAAATTTATAAGCATAAATTTCACTACCTTCCATGGAAGAGATAAACGGATTCATCCCTTATAACTCCATGAAAACCTACGAAACTAGGGAAGGTTTTTTTACTTTTAATCTCCCAATCTAGGATTAGATGTTAATTGAGGATTTATTGTTATGACCCAAGGAGGGAATATATAAGGAGGTTTCACTTGGAGCATCAAATTTTGGTCAGACCTATGGAATTTAATAGAATAGATATTAGAGTACTACAGGCCGAAATTTCAGACTCAGAAGACATAAAATTTTAGAAATACATTAGAAGGAAGGTCGGCGAGAAGGATAGTCTCCAAATCAGGGTTTCAAAGGCATGTTCACTTAAAACGATCATAACTTTTGATTGGAATGTCTGATTGAGCTTATTCAAAATCCATTGGAAAGAGAAAACATAGAATATTATATTGAAATAATGATTATAATTATTTAAGATCATTATACATAATATTATGAGGTTGTAAGTTGATGGTTGGGATTAGACCTCAATTAATGATCAATGGAAATACCTCAATTTACAAGATATGAAGATAAAGATGAAATCAATACTATGGAATGGTTGAGGATGACAAAGGAATATGGTCTGAGTCCTTAAAGGGATTTTGTTTTTTTTGGTAAAGCTTTGAAGTGGTGGATGAGTATTGATAATGATACTAAATGGAACATCACATGGGAAGAATTTGAAAACTCTTCTCAAATAAATGGATGAATACAAAAAGGAAGGATACATATAAAATTATAGAGGATTTAAAAGAAGAAAAAGAATATATCAAGAAGAAAGGTCATGATATATCTAAGATACAATACCTTAATGAATTGCGTGTTAAATAAGTTCAAAAATTAAAAGACGTAAAGAGTAGTAAAGTGAAGTGGGAAAATGACAAGGAAAGGGAAGAATTGAAAAAGAAAGATGAATAAATATGTAGATTATGAAACCATAAAAAAAAACTATTGGATGAGGTTAATATATTGAAAGAAGAAAAGAATAATTATCAAAATCAATAATAAACAAGGATGTTGGGTGAAGAATCTACCAAAAGTCTTGAAGAGGAAATTTCCAAGAAGGTTGAAGAATCTCTAAATATTGATGAAGTAAAATCAGAAATGAAATACAGAATTAAAGAAGGACGTCATAATTTGATATATGGGGTCGCATTGTAGCTTAAAAAGGAGAAAGCTAACAAAATTCAAGAAGGTCATCAAAAGATGCTTGAAAAAGTTGAACTTAATATAGAGAATGTACATGTTAAATACGATGGTATTATCTCCAAGGCTAGAGAAATCAAAGACCAAGAAACAAGGATAGAGGATTCCATTTTCACCGAAAATAATATAGATGAAATGCATGTGCAAAGTGAAGGAAAATCATCAAATGTGAAACCATATCGACACCATCATTACCAGGAAATATTTCAAGGAAGACAAGAAGGTCAATATCAATATTATCAAGGAATAAGATGGAATACTTGTCAATATTCATTGAAAAAGGCAACGGAAAATCACCCTTCAACAAGCTTTTGTGAGAGGCCAACAACCACTACAAACTGGAGAAGTTACAACAACAATACACGTAATCAAAGGAAAGAAAATTATGCAACAACTAGCCACCAAGGATTATGACTTAAAAGAATTGATTTTGGATGGATGGATCATCATAAATGGAATGAAGAAAATAGGAACATAAGAAAATCATATTACTTGGTTATATCACATGTGAAGAATTTAATTGCAAATCTTTGAGGAAAAAGGGTTTTGAAGGAGGGTATTATGTTATGAGTGAAGGGGAGCATATATGGGGTTGAATGTATATGATATGACCCAAATGGGAGGTATATATATGGCTAAATGTACTTGTAATGTGTAAATATATATGTAATAGGGTCGTCCTAACAATAAAGGGGACTCATGTGTAGTGTGTGAATAGGTGTATATAGAGATCATTTATTGAATTTTATGTGTTGTCCACAAGAGTGGATAACATAAGTGATGAAAATTTATTGGAAGATTACATGGTTGGATTAAAAGAAGACATTAAACATGAGATTTTCTTAAAACATCCTAAAACTATTATGGAAGATATGCAATTTTCTCGTCATATTCAAGCCAAGGATAGGGCTACACACATGTCTACCACTAGAACATATATTGTAAGTAAATATCAATTTGGGGCTCATAGGGAAACCCTACCTTGACCTACTCGAATATTATAGAAGGAAATGGAGAAAAGAAGAGAAAAATGACTATTCTTTGGTTGTAATAGAAAATGTTCAAAAGAGCATAAATGTCAAGAAACAATATTGTTGACCTTGGAGAATAAGGTTGAAGAGGAAATGGATGCATCTATACAAATGGATAAGGAATAAATTAAGAGAAGGAAAAGGATGTACAAATTATTCACAACATTGGCATGTGTGAAATATATGTTCATGCAATGGAAGGTTTGTCATCATCTCAAACCCTTAAGATTGTAGGATACATTAAGAAGAAAAAGATCATAGTGCTTATTCACTCAAGTAGTATGCATAAATTCATTGATAAAATCTTAGCAGAGAGACTCAATTGTATTTTCTATCAAGTGAGTAATTTTCTAGTTTTGGTTGCTAATGGGGGGGGTATCTGTTGTGTAGGAAAATGTCACAACATTAAACTTAGTATGGGAGAATATAACTTAGAAATCACAATGTATGTCATTCCCATTGGAGGAGTAGATGTTTTTCTGTGGATTTAATGGTTGAGAACATTAAGAACAAACTCTACAAACTATAGGGAATTATTCGTGAGATTTGAATTGGAAGGAATTCAATATGAATTGAAAGGGTTAAAATCTACACCTTCGTGGGTCATTATCTCTCATAGAATGGAAAATATCATAAAAATGGGTACTAGGGGAGTTGTAGTTAGAATTTGTTGTATGGAAGTAAAGTGGGAAGATGAAAATATTCCAAAGGAACTAAAATTCACCTTGGAAAAGAACCATAGGGTATTCCAAGAAATTCCTAAAGGGATATCTCCATCAAGAGATCGTGAACATCAAATTCAACTAATACCTAGAAGTACTCTTACTAAAATGCCTCATATATATACTCCTCAACAAAACGGGGTGATTGAGAACATGGTACAAGCCATGATGGATTCAGATATATTCAACCAATCATGAGTTTATTTTCAACTCTGTATTCATGGTGAGAAAAAAAAGATAATTCTTGGAGGATGTATCCCGATTATAGAGATTTAAACAAAATCGCCATCAAGGATAAATTCCCTATTCCAAATATTGATGAGCTATTAGATGAGCTTCATGGATTGGCTTATAAATTTAGACCTTAAATCGAGATACCACCTAATAATATTAAGAAAAGAAGACATTCCCAAAACATATTTTAGAACACATGAAGGGCACTATGATTTCTTGGTAATGCCTTTTGGGTTGACTAATGTTCCTTGTACTTTTCAAAGCATTATGAAAAAAGAAATTCAATCCCAAATTATAATGTTTGTGTTGGTTTTATTTGATGATATACTTGTCTATAGAAAATCATGGGAAGACCACATTAAACATGTGGATAAAGTCCTACAAATTCTAGAGAACAATCAATTGTTTGTAAGAAGATCCAGATGTGATTTTGAGAAATAAGAAGTAGACTATTTGGGTCATATTGTTTCAAGGGAAGGGGTTAAGGTGGACACTGAAAAGATTCAATCAATTATAAAATGGCCTATTCCTAAGAAGATCAAGATTCTTAGTATTTTTAGGTATTACAATATATTATCAAAAAATTGTTAATAATTTTGCACAGTTTGTAGGTCCACTCACATCTCTCTTGAATAAAAAATTATTTATATGGAAGGAAGAGGATACCTTGGGATTCTCACTCTTAAAGGATGCCATGTCTTATACACTAGTATTGGAAACACTTGATTTTGGTAAAACATTCATAATTGAATGTGGTGCCTCAGGATAAGAAATTGGAGAAGAAATGGCACAAGAAGGGAGACTATTGGCCTTTGAAAGTAAACAAGTCAAGGGAAATGTATTGGTGAAATATACATATGAAAATTAAATGGAAACAATTTTACACGTAATAAAAAAATGGCGACAATATCTGACTGGTAAGCGTTTTAAAGTCAAGACATACCATGATATCCTAAATTACTTTTTGGGTCAAAGATTTCCATTAGAAGAGAAACAAAAATGGGTATAAAAAATTAAAGGGTTTGATTTTGAAATAATATACAAAATGGGGGAGGAGAATGCGGTAGCATATACCCTTTCCAGAATAGAAGAATCCTTGAGTTTATATTCTGTTACATATTCCATTCCTGTATATTTGGAAGAATCTCACCAAGAATGGAAAAATGAGAATAGTACTAGACAAAAAATACAATGTTAAAAAGAAGGGATGAACTCTATGGAACAATGGGAGTGGAAGTGAGATATACTTCAGTACAAAGGAATAATATTTGTATTCCCTCAATCAAAGTTCAAGAAACAAATATTAAGGGAGTCTCATGACTCTCTGATGGAAGGACATTCAGAGTTCCTTAAAACATATCAAAGGATCAACAAATATTTTTGGGGGGAGGAATAAAGAAAGATGCTTAGAATTTTGTGAGAGAATTTTATATTTTCCAAAGAAATGAAGGACAAACTGAAAAAACTCTAGGTTTACTTCAACCTTTACACATACCTAACCAAATATGGGAAGATATATCAATGGATTTCATTACAGGTTTATCGAAATCAATAGGTAAGGATTCTATTTTTGTGGTAATTGATGGACTCACAAAATATGCAATTTTTTGTGGAATTCAAAGTACATATACGGAAAGTCAAGTGGAAGAAGTGTTTATGAAGTAAATTCATGGACATCATGGATTTCCTAAAGTAATAGTAAGTGACAGAAATCCAAAATTCACGGGAAAATTTTCAAAATAATTATGGAAGATGAGTTGAACAACACTAGCTATGAGTTTAACATATCATCCACAAACATATGGTCAAACAAAAATAGTTAACAAGTGTTTAGAGGGTAATATAAATTTATGTTATTCAAACAATCAATATCAATGGGTGACGTGGCTTCCTCTAGTAGAATGGTGGTATAGTATCACCTATCATACATATACTAAGATGTCCCCATTTGAATCCCTTTATGCTAATCCAGCTCCTAGTCTCTTCCACGTTTTGTAGGACCATTCCAAAGTATAATAAATAGAGTTACACATGGATAAGACTAAAGACAACTTGACAATTCTTAAGTGAAACCTTCAAATGGCACAAAATGGGATGCAGAAGCAAGAAAATCAACATCGTAGTGAAACACAATTTGAGGAGAGTGATTGGGCATTTTTGAGACTACAAACTTATAAGAAATATACTCTAAAATAGAAGAAGAATTGGAAATTATCTCCAAAATATTATGGACCCTACAAGTTTATTCACAAGATTAGATAAGTGGCATATAAGTTATATTTTCCTTGTTTTCACATTCATAATTGTTTTCATGTATCTTGCCTAAAAATGGTTTTGGCACAAACTATTCCAATGCAGAAAAAACTTCTAGAATCAGATGATGGAAGTTGATTCTTGCACCAGAAAAGGTCATATATTTGTGTTCCATATCTCTTCATAGTAGAACCATTATGGAGTACCTAATCAAGTGGAAAAATATGCCTCGAGAAGAATCTACATGGAAAAATGAGAAGTTCATAAAGAAACACCCTTAGTTAAAATCTTTGAGGGATTCAAAGATTTTTTTTAAAGAGGGGCTATGTTAAGGCCCCTAAGGCCCTACGTTAAGTACCTAACAATCATTTATTATTCATTTATTACTTATGGTTAGTTTGGATTAATGGTAGGTTTCATCATGATCACTTTATATCCTATTTATAATAAAGGGGATTCATTAGTATTGGCATCTTATCTTGTGCATTGGATTTATTGTAAAAGGACGTTTCCCCCTCTAAATGGATTATTTTTCATTCACTATTTTTTATTTTGGTTCATAACAGGATCTATGTACCTATATTCGACCATATTTACTTCCATTGGGATCCATGTCATTTTTATTTGGATCTGTGTAAACACATTGGGATTTGTAACTACACAATGGACAATGATGAATATGCAACATCATCGCAGAGGTGTCCACATTAGCACTTTGTACACTTGTCATCATATGGATCATGCATGAGACACACATACATGTATTATTTGGAACGTTTGAGAGTCCTTATAGAAGGGAAAACTTTATCTCTCCTCCCTTACACATGCTTCTAGAACCTTCTAGAAGGGACACACCTCATATTTACTTTTCCTCACTCATGTGAAGGGTTTGTTGCATGATTTTGGGAGTTAGTTAGTGAGGTTCCCTACATATTGGTCCTTTTTATTTGTTTCTAGAAGGTTGTTAGCTCAATTAAAGGAAGGGTGCACTTGTTCTCTCTCCTCCATGCACCACACAAGTGGAGTTACTTAATATTTTCTCACTTTTTGGAGGGAGCCCTATGTTTGAGGAATTTCTTGTAACCAATTGTGGTTTTATCACATGTTTTTCACTTAGTACATAGTATGGGCATGGTATGGGCTCATGGTTTTAACTCAACATGTGGAATGAGCTCATTATTTCAATCTAGCTCATGGTTTTTATTGTAAGGTATTGAGGGAGGACTTTATCTATATAAGGAGAGAACCTCCCTCACTTTTTTTGTAATTTTTAAACCTGTGAATTAAATAAATGAATACATATTCTTAACCAAAACATAAATTAATCAATGGTTCATACACATAGTACATAGAGATTTATGATGGAAACCCTTAACCCGGAGAAAACCAACCTTCCTTGGTGTTGCACCTTTCAACTCTTCATTGTGTTAATTTCACCATTCAAAATAAAATACATACAATATTTTATGTATTTTGTAGCTACCAAAACCCTAATCTCTTAATTCGGGATTAATTTAGGAAACCGCTAAAAATAGAAAAATCTTCTCAAATAGTAAAAACCGCCCAAAAAAAAAAATTGGGGGCGTTGCCTCGAACGCTGCGTGTAACTAGGGGGGCCAAACTTGACCCCCTTGGGACCCCCCAGGAAAGCTCCCAGTGCACATGACACAAAGGGCGAAGGAAGTTGGGATCTCCAAACACAGTTGTCGAATCTGACGAGCCCACACAGACACATGCAAAGAATATAACACGTACCCAACATTTTCCCACTTGTTGTTTTCTTTGCATACAAGGGTTCACATGATTACATAGTCAACAATCCAGGGAAACAATGTCAATTGTTCCTCTACACCAGGAGACCTTCTCTTTGCTCACATAGTTTGTCAATACATTTGCAATTGATCCAGATTTAGGAGCGGAATGAACCAATTAATAGACTGAATACAATAAACATAGAGATATGAAGAACAAGATAGATATCCAGTGAACAATGTCTTCTATTGAATAAATGAAATAGGATGAAACTGTAAAACTGCAGAACTAAAAAACTTGCTTGAATGGTGGGAGTTATCTTTGAGAAGCAATGTGGCTTCTACGCGCATTCGTCTTATCAGAATGATTACAATGAGGCTCCAGAGGCCTTTTTGATATTACTCATGAATGCTAAAACCCTAGACATAAAAAAACCTAACCCTAGGAGGTGAAATTAGAAAAGTCATGTGGGCTCCTCTCTGTAAGTTGGTACCTCAACTTCCCGGGGTTGTAACTTTTGCATACGACCTCCATTTTAGGCATGTAATATCCCATTGGAAAGGTATTTAAGAGAAATACACATTACATCATCACTCTAACTCTGTCTATATTTTTACTTTGGCGATCCAAAAACACATTGTTTATGGATAGAAAATGACCCTGGAAGTACAACACGATGTGTTGACATGAAAACATACAAAAGAAGTCAATTCGATTAGGTGAGAGGCCACCAGTATCCACCTGGAATATGTGTAGAGCTTCAGAAAACCCTAGAAGTGTAGAACCCACAATTACAAAGAAGTACAAATGAACATGTTGAACTAAAAATGGACAAGAGAAGCCAGTTGGAATAGGTGGGTGGCCACCAATATTCATCTGGATCAGCGACATTATTCAAAGTGTCAACCTTTTCCAAAAACACCTTATTTTATTAAACCATGTCTCTCACAAAGTGATACTAAACATCAATATGCTTTGTCTTCGAATGATAAGCAAGTTTCTTTGCCAGGAATATTGCACTCTGACTATCACAATCTAATCTCACTACTTGTTGTACCAAACCAATACCTGAACACAATATTTGTAACCATATTTTTTCGTTTCTTTCATGAGTGGATTGCATGTATTCAACTTCTATAGTTGAGAGTCCCACTAGAGCCTGTCTTTTTCTCATCCAAATGATTACTCCTCCAAATAGGTTAAACACATACCCACTTGTAGATCTTTTGTGATCCATATTTCCAGCCCAATCTGCACCAACAAACCCATGTATGTCCAACAATCTGTCCAATCCTAGTCATCCTTGGTATCACAATCCATAACTGGTAGTGCCGCACAAATACTTGAAGACCCTCTTTATTGTTGTCTAATGCTCCTTCCCTGGTTTTGACATATACTTGCTCAAAACTCCCACTGCATGTGTAATGTATGGTCTAGTACAGACCATTGCATACATCAAACTGCTAACTGCACTGGCATATGGAACATGGGACATGTCCTCTTCTTCTTCATGTGTCTTCGGACATTGATCTGCAGATAAATTTACACTTATAGGAATAGGAAACTTGATCGATTTAATTCCATGCATATTAAACTTCTGCATTATCATCTCAACATATTTTCTCTGATTCAACCAGAGTTTCCTGCTTGCATGATCTCTTTTAATCTCCATTCCCAGAATGAAGTTTGCAGCACCGAGATCCTTCATGTCATGTTTGGAGGATAGTTGCGATGTCACCTCCTTGATAACATTCATGGAATTTCCTACCAACAACATGTCATCGACATACAACACTACATAATTGAAGTTATTACCAACCTCCTTGGAATATACATAGTGATCATCCCTGCTTCTCACAAATCCCAATCCAAGGATGTATGTGCCAATTTTTTTGTACCACATCCTAGGTGATTTATTTAGACCATATAATGCCTTCTTTAGCTTACATACCAGCTCTTTTTTTCCCTTCACTATAAATCCTTTTGGTTTCTTCATGTATATTTCTTCTTCCAGATCCCCATGTAGGAATGTTGTATTCACATCCATCTATTCCACTTCAAGATCAAAAGCAACAAGAAATAATAAAATAAATCTAATAGAAGTTAGCTTGGCAGGAGGAGAAAAAATATCACCAAAGTCAATTCACTCTACCTGGGAATAACCTTTTGCTACTAACCGAGCTTTGTATTTCTCCACTTTTCCTTCTGCATTAAACTTCTTCTTAAACAACCATTTGTTATCAACAAATTTTCTTCTAGTTGGAAACTCAACTAGATCCCATGCCTCATTCTTATCCAAGGCATACATTTCTTCAATCATGGCCTTCTTCCATAGTCTACTATCCTCTGAATTCACTGCTTCCCTGACAATTCCGCGATCATCATCAGTAATAGATAAAGAAAAAATAGAACGAAAATTAGGTGGACTATATCTTTATGGTTTCCTTTTTTCCCTCATTGATCTCCTCAATACTCAGGTATGAGGTTCCTCTTCTTCTCCTTCATCTTCTTTAGTTGATTCATATTTTGCATCATACAAATCAAGCTCTATTTTCTTAGGTTCTTCTTGCCTTGGTAGGATATCATGTTTGGTAACATATTTAACCTCTCTAAAAACAACATCCTAACTGTAAACAGTCTTCTTAGTTTCTGGGTTCCAAATCTTGTAACCTTTCACACCATATTTATAACCAATAAAGATACACTTTTTAGCTTTATTATCCAGCTTACTCCTATGTTCCTTTGGAACATGTACATAAGAATCACAACCAAACACTCTAAGATGTTGAAGAGAGGGTTTCTTACCAGTCCATACCTCGTGTGGATTTTTATCATCCAACGCTGATGAGGGTGATCAATTGACCAGGTAACATGTTGTACCCACTGACTATGCCTAGAATTCATGTCCTAACTTGGCACCATTAAGCATGCTCCTTGCTTTTTACATCAGTGTCATGTTCATCCTTTCTGCAACTCCATTCTGCTGAGGTGTGTATGGAGTAGTCTTCTGCCTTGCTATACCACACTTCTTATAGAATTCTTAGAATTCATTTCCACAGAATTCTCCACCATTATTTGTCCTCAATACCTTTATTTTATTTTTTGTCTAATTTTCTACCAGAGATTTAAACTCTTTAAATTTAGAAAATACCTCATATTTCCTTCTAAGAAAATAAATCCATGTGTTCCTTGAGAAATCATCTATGAATGAAACATAATACAGAGATTTACCTAGTGATGGAACAAGCACAGGTCCAAACACATCATTGTGTATCAAGTCTAAGATCCCCTTTTCTCTTGTAACACCAGATGGGAATCTTACTCGATTTTGTTTACCATATATGAAATTTTCATAGAAATCAAAATACAGAGTGCAATTAGACATACCTTCAACCATACCTTTACTGTGTAGTGATCGAAGGACCTTTTCTCCAATGTGCCCTAATCTTTGATGTCACATCATTGTCTTGTTTCTAGGGACAATATTGGTCTTGTCTTCTTTATTTTTCTTCTCAGAGACAACAGAACTGTTACACCCATTAGTATAAGTGCTTCCCAACAACTTGTACAAAGTTCCACATCGAACTCCCATCATCAATACCATTGCTCCTCATACGATCTTGCAAGTTCCCTTTCCCAATATAGTATCCACACCTGCATCATCCAAATTTCTTACAGATATTAGGCTCCTGGCTAGTTTTTGAATGTGCAGAACCCTAGGGAGAGTTCTAATCCTTCCATATTTTAGCAACAACTTAACCCTTCCACGTCCCATGATTTTGGTTGTCGATTCATCTCCTAGGAATACATTACCACCATCGTATCTTTCATATTTAGATAACCACTCCCTGTGAGGAGTCATATGATATGACACACCTGAGTCGATCAACCATACACCATGGTCTACATGTGTACATGTAGATGCCATGTAAACATCACCTCCTTCTTCTGTGGAGGTTTCCGCCTCTCTGGAAGAGGCATTATCAGATCCCTTTGGTTTATCAACCTTATTAGACTTGCAATATTTCTAATAATGTCGTGATTTACCACACTTCCAACATTTCCTCAAAGATTTTCCTGGAGACTTAGATATACCTATAGATTTAGATCTCCCCCCGAAGACTTACCATGATTCCAGTCTTGGGTAAGACCTCTTACAAATAAAGAATCTATGCTCTGACCATCCATGTTTTTCCACCTCAGCTCTTCAGGTAACAAGGATTCAACTACATCCTCATACTTCAATGTATATTGAGTGGTACTACCAATTGCTACAACCAAATTATCCCAAGAGTCTGGCAAAGAACATAAAAAAGTAATACACTTATCTTCTTCTACAATCATAATATTAACAGAGACAAGTTGACTGACCAGAGTATTGAAGGCATTTAGATTATCACAGAATCTCCATTTTCCATCCTAAGATGATACAACTTCTTTCGAGGAAACAACTTGTTTACTAGGGACTTTGATTAATACAAATTCCCTAACTTATCCCATAGGTCCTTGGCTGTATATTCTCCCGAGACATTCAACAACATTGAATCTGCCAGGTAGAGTCGAATAGTATTCATTTCGCTTCTATCCATCTTCTCTCAATCTTCCTTCGACATACCAATAGGTTTTGTACTAGTAGTTTGTGTACCAGAAGACTGTGTACCAGTAGACTGTGTGCCAGTAGACTACATACCAGTAGGCTTTGTACCAAGATCCACAACAATCCATTGTTGTTTGTCTACAAAAAGGTCCTCCATCTTCAGCTTCCATAGCTCAAAGATTTTATCGTTGAACTTCTCATTCTCGATTCTAGAATAGTTCGTCATTCCTCTTTCCACACTCAAATCACCACTGCAAAATCTCCCACTGAGCCCAGGTTTATCACAAACCCAATATAAATTTGATCTATCAAGACCGAGCCAAACCCTCAACAACAAAGGCATACCCATGAAGCCAAAAACGAGCTATGATACCACATGTAAGTTTTAAACCTGTGAAGTAAAGAAATGCATACATATTCTCAAGCAAAACATAAATTAATCAATGGTTCATACACATAGCACACATAGATTTACGCTGGAAACCCTTAGCTAGGAGAAAAGAAACCTTCCATGGTGTCACACCTTTCAACTCTTCATTGTATTAATTTCACCATTCACAATACAATATATACAATATTTTAGGTATTTCGTAGCTACCAAAACCCTAGTCCCTTAATCCAGGATTAATTTAGAAAACCGCTAAAAGTAGCAAAATCCACTAAAATAGAAAAAATCGCCCCAAAAAAATTTGGGGCGCTGCCCCGAACACTGCACATAATCGGGGGAGACCTGGCCCCCTTAGACCCCCCAGGAAAGCGCCCGACGCACATGACACAAAGGGCAAAGGAATTTGGGATCATCAGACATAGATGTCGAATTTGACACACACACACACACATGCAAAGAATATAACACATACCCAACATTTCCATGGTCGGAAAGAATGAAAGAACTTCTTTCTATTTGTGTATGTTATCTTCATTACTCTTGAGTAATGTTCTAGGGTTTTGTTAGGAGTTTATAGAATCGCAAGCTTAATGAGCTAAGAGCTATCACACTGAAGGATAATGGAAGGGAGGTATGATTTTAGTTGTATTTCCTTTCTTTATTGAATTTAAGTTAGATTTCTATTATAATAGAATTGAATATCCTATGCTTTATATTCTTTACAATAGATCTAATGTATAATTTCTTTTGTGATACTTAGGTTGACTTCATGTTGAGTTAACCTCCCTTTAACTTTTGTAACCTTCAACGTCTGCTTCATTGTCTTCTGGAAATCCTTTTGGAGGAGTTCAACAAAATTGATAAAGAGGACATTGCAAAGGGTTTTCTAAGATTCCATGTCCAATGGTAGCAGCTAGGGCTTTCTCTTCTTTCCTTAGTATCTCATTTGATTTATTCCTTTAATTTTTTTATTTTCATACAACCTAGGGTTTTTATAGAATTTTATTTTCAGATCTATATTTCTCTTCCAAGTTTGCATGTGCTAACCTTTTCATATTTTGCAGCAAACTTGGGTTTCACGGCAGGTCGATCCCTTCAAATTATTAATTTTTTAAGTAGACTTGCATTTTTTGGGGTGTCCATCTTTGGGTTAATTTTTTAAGTAGACTTGCATTTTTTGGGGTTTCCATCTTTGGGTTTGGAGTGGAAGCCTCTTCAAAGAATAATACTCAAATGTCTTTGGTCTTATATCTTCGCATAGATCTAATTTTGGGATGTCTTCAAACTCAAATCTATTTCAGGTTCACTCTTTTTGTCTAAGCTGCAGGTCACGTTTCAGATAGAAGGTTTATTTAGATGCATATTTGAGGAATAATTTAAACCTAGCGTCTGGCTTAAGCTATTGCATAGACATAGAATCTACATTGCTAAATAAACTAAACACTTTTGTCCAGGCTTGCGGATCCAAGGGTTTTAAATATTCTTTTTTGGGGGGATGCTTGCAAAATTTGATGGTATCATAGCTTGATCGATTATTTCTGGATGTGTCATGCTTATCATTCCAAATCTAAATTTTCACAAATTATTTGAGTGTATCCAGGGTCTAATGACAATCTAGTAGTAAATCGATGCTATAAAAAAACCAACGATCTAAGATCTACCTTAAGGGTTAAATAAGCCACTTTAAATGCAACTGCAGTTAATTGGTTTGAGGTCTTTATGATCTTGTTTGATTTCATTTAGCGCTGGAATTTTGCAACAATTCATTCTATGATGGTTCTCAAGGTAAACCATTGCATAAGTTATCCCAAATGAACTGCTAAAATATTCAATAAACATTAGCATTGTATGGTTGAAATGCTAGAACCTTTAAGGCTTGATTTCTGTGTTGATGGGCTGTAGCTATATTTCATATGTCCTAACTTCATGACCCATATCAACAAAATCAATGGCCAATATCTTTGAGCGACTTAATAAAGGGAATGCTGATAAATAAAAAGTTAACCACAGGAAAATTGCCTTTTCTGACAGCTAAATCAACATTGTTATCTTCTCTGAAGTTCTAATGTGTTTTATGTTAATCCATACATTTTGAGAATACAAACAGTTTATTCTAATTGATGTAATGTTGCGGAACATCTAAAGGGGTTTAAATGTTAAGTTGATGAGCCAAAATTTTCACTAAATTCGATCCATCATGTCAATCGATGAACATTGTCTAATGGATGGATTAATCTTGTGGATGGATGGTGAATGATGTTTGATTTTTTTGCTGGTGACAAATATTTTGTGGACTGATAATAATGTCCGTTTGTTCGAATTATTTGTATAGGATGAATCGATGCTACAAGCCCTAAAACAATTTTCCAGAAAAGGGTTGATATTCTGTATGCTTTTGGGGGAACATTGTTGAGAGTTTTAGAAAAGAAAGACTACTATGTTGCAACATTTTGTTTGAATTGCATGACTGATCTGATCTTTAAATAATCAAAATCAAGTTTAAGGGATTCAGTTGGAACCACACAAAACTTGTCTTAACTCTGTTTCCGCTCAGTTATTTCATAGTATGCTCTAAAACAGAGCTGCTGGTCACCCTAATTCTGCAACAATTTCTCTTTTATCTTCATGAATTTCTAAGAGGTTTAAATGGATTGT
>SNQJ01S0208839.1:0-10052 GCA_010110895.2 Picea sitchensis | reverse complement strand
TTGTATAAGGTCTTTGAGCATTTGTTTAGTTTGAAAAGGGGGGATTTAATGCACATGTTTGGGTGGTTCTTTTATTAAATGTGGCTTACTTGGCATGATACATGTGACTTGTGGACCCTTGGAGGGCATACTTGTTTGTCTTTATAGGACCTTTCCAGGTGTAAGATATTCCATGGAGGATTGTTCAATTTTTACCTTCATGGGGGGTTGAAAACCCCAAGGATGGATGTCATATCCCACGAGATGAGTAAAGGAACCTTAAGCCATTACAAAATTGAGATGATAGATGTTTCCTTTGGAGGCACTTGGAAAACACTAGGTGATGAAATCATATCCCCTTGCACTTGGAGAAATTTGGCCTTTGGAGGCCCAAGACATCATCGTTGAAGCCTTGCAATAATGTGCAGGCTAGGGTTTTGATGGGATTCATGGTTCCAGAAGAGAGATTACGTGGTTTGAAGAAGAAATATGCATGACATGACACTCCAGAGCATGAGATATGGACACATGGCCTTTGGAGTCCCAACGACTTGCATCTAGAGGCTCAACATATCACTTTTAAGGCCTATCGTCACCCTTTTAGGGAATGGCATCAGCCTTCTAAGGGATTTATTTTATGTATTTTTATATTTTAATTTGAAAAGGAAAATAAAATAGGTCAACATCCTTTTAATTTGTTGTTGACAAACTTGTGTGGAAAAATTGGTTTTAGATGACCTCATATAAATAGAGGTCATCTCATTTTCATTTTATACGTAACTCACTTAAGAATTACATACATTCTTGGCTGAAATTTTCTCCGTACTTGGGAAATTTTCTCCATCTTGTCACATTTTCTTTCTAGATGCTTCACTTGTCTATTGGTTGAAGGAGGCTAGTGACTTCTCTTGATGCTTGTTTCTTGGCAATTGTGGTGGAATATTCTTGATAAGTAAGGGTTTTTCATGCAATCTCTTGGATTAGAAAAGAAATTTCTACAATTATATGTTTTTCTTCTTGATCTCAATGTTATTTTTTCAAACCCTTGGAGGAGTATAAGTGCATACACCATTCATCAAGATATATCTTTGTTTTCATTGAACAAGCTATTTGCAAAGGTTTCTACAAGGATTAAAATGGCGTACACCCTTGTAGATTTACCTTGCTAAGGTTTGTTTACTCTAGGAAGTAAAAAGGCTTACACCCCTAGAGGCGTAATAAACCTTAGCTCACAGAAAAGTGACCCCATTACCCAATACATAAGGAACTAATCTTTTTTGCATTGGAGATTCAATATTATGCATTGGTAAATGTGATATCAAGGAGATTGAATTGTTCAAGTTTGGAATTTAATTATAAATGCTTTAAGTTATTGTGTGCCTAAGTGTGTCTTGTTTTTCCAAGTGATCTTTTTTTTGTAATAAACATTTAGATACAAACAATAGGGTTGCAACAAACTCACTCTCTTATCACTCTTTACTCACTCTTATGCCACTGGAATTCACTTGTAATCCTTGGTAATTGTTCTATTGATTATAAGCTATTGTTTGGGTGGTTTACATGTTGATTTTAGTGGCTATAACTTGTTGTTGTAGAAAAATATTTCTACAGAGATAAGGATGTTACAAAATCTTGCTAATAACACTTAGTAACAACCCTCTAATTGCTATCAAAGTCTTGTTCTAATCATTGGAAAATTTTCTACTTATTGCTAGCCTTATTTCCAACATCCTACAATTGATTTTGATGGTTAATTTTTCAATTGTCATAACTTATTTACCACACACACACATATGTATTTCCATACTACTGCATTTTTGGGAAAACAAGGTTTCTTGTTGATTCCCCTTTGGTTTTGAGGCTTAAATATTCATAAATTGTCTTGTTTTGGGCAGGTCTAACATTTTTTTGCAGGTACATTGCCTTGGAAATCATCTACCATCTCATAAGACTCTCTCTCAATCTTCTTTTCCATATTTGACCTTTACCTATAGGGGATCTCTCCGATCACTTTCCACTTTCCATCTCAATCCCCCTAGAATCATTGGGAATCCTCCCTTGTGTTGGATTTGTCCTTGACTAAAACAAAGGGGACATATATTAAGGTGACAATGATAGTTGTTCCCAGTTGTGTCACACGTTCCTGGCTTGGTTTGGGATTTTCCAAAACTACAAACTATGCGATAACATATCCTTCAATTTTAAAGTTAATTCCACTATCTCAATCGACACACATAAGTGGATCAAATCCCACCACCATGTCCTTCAATTTTAAATTCAGTTGTTGTTAGCTCAACTAGTTAAGGTGTGTATTTTGTTTTCTAGGAGACTCGAGTTCAATACCCTTACCGTGTGTTTAGTTGGTAGGAGACACCCAAAAATCCATCCATGTAAGGGTTGGTGCGACCCATCCCGGGTGAAATCCCTAGGTGATTTTAACGTCTTAGATGCCCTTGGGTTGTGGTTTTTTAGCNCCCATACTGGGTTGTAAGGCACCTCGCTACGCTGGGTGCAATAAGTGTAAGAAATAAAATTGTGTATGTTACTAATTTCCTAAAAGTGTGTTGACTATATCAAGGGCATGAATTGAGCTCTCAATCCCTTGAGATTTAATGAATTTGTTTATTTGATAATCATCCAAAATTTTCATAAATATTGAAGAAAAAATTATTACTTTAAATAATATATTATCCATATTATAATATTAAATAAAAAATACTCATAAATATATAATAGTGCTAATGCATGTATGGATAAAAGTTTTAATGTTAAATATTATCATAATTAATTAGTTTTGTTAGATAGGAAAAGACTTATTCTAATGTTTATACCATTTTTGGGGGTATATTTCTTTTCAGATGGAATCTAGTAAGAAATTTAGAAAAATAATTAGAATGACATATTTTAGTGTTGAGATTACATATTTTGAATGTCCCGAATGTTTTGTAAGAGTTTTGAATTGATTTATGCATTCAAAAACATGATCTTGAAAGTGTAAAATTGATTCTGACCATAGTCACCAAAGAAAAAAAATTAAAACATTAAACTACCGTGATAGGAAAAAGTTTATAATGTTAAAAACTATAAATACAATCGTAAAGAATTTAAAAATTATCCAATACAATCTTAAATAATTTAATATGTAACAATATCATCTTTAATATACATTGTTGGACCAACTCTTGCTAGTATAGTAATCATCCTTCTTCTCTATGCCAATGATATTGTTCTTATGGAAAGGAATCCCTATGACTTTAGTAATAATATTAGAATCCTCAAGGACTTCTTCTCTAGTTCATGTATGATTGTGAACACGGACAAAATGAAGGTTATGATCATTAAATCCAACAAGATTACCTGCGATAATTTTGTATATGACAATAATATCTTGGAGGAAGTGTCTTCGTACAAATACCTCGGAAATGATATTCATCACAAGCTCAATTGGAATTATAGCATTGAGAAAAGGATAAATGGAGGGTGGAAAATGTTGAAAAGGTGTTGTCATTGATGTCAAAGTGGAAATGGTGTTGTCCTTGATGTTGTCACTGTGTAGTATGCTCAACAAGCTATATACCATTGTTGTCAAGATCAAGAAGAAATAATTCAACCAAGAAGACCTTCCACAATAAGGAATAAAAACCTATTTCTTGGTTACTATTTGTGTTGTCATAATTTTGGGGACAAAGCCATTAACTGTAGAGTCAATGAAAAAAATTATTATCTGAGAAATAAAGATGCGTACAAGAATCCCAAGAACAATTTTTTCAGTAACAAAAACAAAACATCTCAGGGATTTGCTAAAATAAATTATAACTCATTTTCTCCACTAGCGAACTTCAACTTTGAATGTTACAAGTGTAACAACTTTGGTCATAAAGAACATGAATGTAGAAGTAGGATGGATACCACCAAGAAAAACATGAAAGAAAGCTTCACTGCTAAACATAAGGAAGAAAACACAAGCGTGTGGAGAAGAAAATCTGATCGGCAAGCGAAGGAAGAAAACAACATAGCCCTACATTCATAAAGCAAAACAAATCAGTGGTATGTTGACAGTGGATGTTCCAAACACATGACATGGAATCAAAGCAGGTTCTTGGTTCTTAAAAGGGAAAAATGAGGAAATTTCACCTTTGGAAATGATGTTTTTGCCAAAATAATTGGAAAAGGAATAGTCAACCTTGGAAATGAGAAATCCAAAGAAGAAAATGTGTTGTTGATAGAAGAAATGAATCACACTATTCTCAGTGTTAGTCAAATGTGCGACCAAAGACATATTCTAGCCTTTGACTCTAAAAAATGTGAAATAAGAAAGACAAAATAGGGAAGATGGGTTGCTACAACTCTCATATCTCCTAACAACATATACATTTTGGATGAAATAAGAGGAGATAAATGTTGCATGGAACAGATCGATCAAATATGGCTATGTCATAGAAGAATGGGACATCTTCACTTTGATAATTTGGTAAAAATCAGTAAGAGGCGGGTTGTAAGAGATACGCGACCAATTATAAAACCCTCAGATCTTATTTGCAAGCACTGCCAACATGGAAGAAGATTAGAGTCACTTTCAAGACAAAGGAAAATTCAACCTCAAATCCCATGCAGTTAATTCATACTGACTTTTGTGGGCCAACCAGAACCAAAAGTTTGCAAGGTGAGCATTATTTTATATTATTCATTGATGATATACTAGAATGACATGGGTTGGTTTTCTGAAGAAAAAATCAGAACCATTTGACAAATGTAATGTGTTTAAGAAAATGGTTGAAAATGAAATTGATCTTAAAATAAAATGCTTACGATGAGACAATGGAGGTGAATTTACCTCAAATGACTTTGAGAAATTTTGTGAGAAACATGGAATCAAAAGACAATTCTCAGTATCTAGGACACCACAACAGAATGGCATGGTAGAGAGGAAAAATAGAATTGTGCATAAGATATCCAAAACTATGTTAAATGATTCCAAAGTATTAGCCACATTTCGGAAAAAAGAAATGCATATTGTTGTTTATATTCCAAATAGAGGATTACTTATAAAAAAATAGTGATAAAACACCATATAAAGTGTGGAAAGGTAGACCTGCAATAGTGAATTACTTTAAGGTGTTTGGAAGAAAATGTTACATAAAAAGAAATGAAGAAAATTTGGGGAAATTTGATTCCCAAACAGATGAAGGAATTTTTCTAGGATACTTATTCGACAACAAGGCCTACATATGCTATAATTTAAGGCTATACATGATATTAATGAGTGCACATGTAAAAGTAGATGATGAAATGTCACATAGATCAAATCATAATTCAAAAGAAAAAAAATGCAGAACAGAAGATAAATATTTGGAAGATGGAAAGCATGAAGAGGAACAAGAAGAAGAACTAACATAAGAATAAGAACAAGAAGTAGAACCGTAAGGGGAGTTCCAACAAAAATATGAAGAACAAGAGACAAAAAGAAGAGACACCGGAA
The DNA here is from genome assembly GCA_010110895.2 of Picea sitchensis. NCBI lineage: Eukaryota > Viridiplantae > Streptophyta > Pinopsida > Pinales > Pinaceae > Picea > Picea sitchensis. The sequence goes on along the minus strand of SNQJ01S0208839.1, from coordinate 4,594 downwards.
CACATTTAAGGTATGTACAAAAGAATCATCCTGAAATTCAAATTCTTGGAAGTAAAAGTGTAAGACATCAGACAAGGAGAAGAACAATAAATTTTCTCGAGCAAGTTAATTTTTCCCTACTATCCAAAGTAGAGCCTGGCATCTTTGAAGAAGTAAACAAAGATGATCATTGGGTTAATGCCATGAATGAAGAATTGGACCAAATTAAAAAGAATCAAACCTGGGAACTTGTTTCTAGACCTAAGAATAAGAATGTAATAGGAACTAAATGGGTCTTCAGGAATAAATAGAATGAGAATGTACAGGTAGTAAGAAACAAATCAAGACTGGTATGCAAAGGATATGCTCAAGTTGAGGGAATTGACTTTGAAAAAACAATTTCCCCTATAGCAAGAATGGAGGCCATTAGAATGTTTTTGGCATTTATTTTCCACAAAGACTTCAAAATTTATCAGATAGACATCAAGTATGCATTTCTAAATGTAAATATAGAATAAGAAGTATATATTGAGCAACCTAAAGGATTACAATTACATAGGATAGATATTATGTATGAAAACTCAATAAATCTCTTTATGGGTTAAAGTAAGCTCCTAGAGCTTGGTACTCAAGAATGGACAAGCATCTACAACAATAAGGATTTAAAATAGGAATTGCAGATATCAACATCTACATCAAACTAGAGGATAAGGACATGGTAATTATTGTTGTTTATGTGGATGATATAATTTTTGGAAGTAGCATTGAAAAATTGAATAAATTGGTTGTTGAAGAAATGCAGAAGGAGATTGAAATGTGAATGCTTGGAGAACTATCATTTTTCTTAGGAATATAAATTTCTCAATCCAACAAAGGAATCTTCATATCCTAGACAAAACACATTAATGAGATGCTCAAGAAATTCAAAATGGAAGACTACAAGCCAATGAGTACACCTATGATTACACGAAGCGAGTTAAGCAAAGATGATGAATCCATGGAAGCAGACCAAAAACTGTACATAGTTATGATTGGCATCTTGTTATATGTGACATCCTCAAGACTAGATGTCATGCAAGAAGTTGGAATAGTTACAAGGTTTCAATCTGCAGCAAAGGAAACTCATGTACAAGAAATTAAGAGAATTTTCAGATATTTGAAGGGTACTTTATTGTATCCAAAAGGTGATGCATTTACATTAACAACATACATTAATGTTGATTGGGCAGGTTGTATAGATGACTAATAAAGAACAAGTGGATGTGTGTTCTTCTTAGGAAAATGCTTGGTGTCGTGGTTGAGTTAAAAGAAATAATCAATCTCTATGTCTACTGGAGAAGAAAAATACATTGCAACAGATGCCTATTGTGCACAAGTCCTTTGGATGAAGCAGACATTCAAGATATTCAGGTTGAATACAGGCAACCAATTCCCATATTATGTGATAATACTAGTGCAATAAGCATTCCAAAGAACCATGTCATGTACTCAAAAACAAAACACATACCTATCAAGTACCATTTTCTAAGGGAATAGGTTGTCAACCAAGTTGGTAAATTGGATTATGTGAATACAAAATAATAGATTGTCAATATCTTTATTAAACCTCTTCCTAGAAAATATTTTGAGTATGTCATACATAAATTAGGGGTGGTGTCTATGTCATCCAATCATTAAGAGCTCATGAAAAGACACCCAAGATGCACTACAATATGTGAGAAGGGCACATGCTTAGGGGGAGCAGTACAGAAAGTCATTTGACAACAGAAACAAAGAATACATAGTACATTGTCAGGGGGAGAATATACCTTTTTCCATTTATGTCAAAGGGGGAGAATATATAAAAAGGGGCAAAGTTGCAGAAAGCATAGGAGCATTGAGATAACTAAATGTTGGCATCAATGAAAAAGGGGGATATTGTTAAAAAGGTGGTTTTATTGATGTCAAAGTGGGCATGGTGTTTTCCTTGATGTTGTTGTTGTGTAGTATGCTCAACAAGCTATATACCATTACTATCAAGATCAAGAAGAAAGTAAGAAGACTCCATGTTAATAATGGTGAAGGATCTGTAGAAGAAGCGTGAGGACACAGAGAAAGGATGAAGAATATGTTCAAATTAATGACGAGGAAGAATGAGGAACCGCAGAGAGTGCACGAGCTGGAGTTAAAGTCCTACGGCACAGAAATTCCGAGCATGCAAGAAATAACAGGGAAAAATCTCATCTTCATATATCCCAAATTCATTGGGAAAATCATATTCAAAGGATTTATATTGCAAAATCTCTTTTACGACATTTGAAAGTGAACAAAGGAGCTATGGATCCTTGTGTGCAGAGTAACCTTTTGGTATGAAGAACAGTGGACATAGAGATAGTTAAATCCTAACTGTTGATTCTCTAAGATCAACGACTAATATCAAAGGTTTGAGGCCCACTATGGAAACTCAAAAATGACTAATTCATAAGACGTCGTGAAGCGATAGAGAATTGGAAGTATGTGCGAAGAAATGCAATAGTCCGGTGGACCCATGGTGAAATCTTGGAAAAATGGTTAAGTATCAAGAATATGTTGAATGGTCAATGTCTTAATAAATGGCTAAGTATGAAGATTGAATCAATTGGACGAACAAAGCCACAAGAATCATGGAAATGTTATAGTTCCGGGACCTATGGTGAAATCTTGAAAAATGACTAAGTGTTGAGATGTCGCGGAGCAGCGGAGAATCGAAGGTATGTAAAGAAGTCTATGTGAACTCGCATCCCTATAGACCTACGATGAAAAGTTGGAAAAACAAATAAGTACCAAGAATTGGATGGATAAAGAAGTCTCGAAAAATGACTAAGTGTTGAGCCTTTGCGGAGATAGTGAGCACGATAGAATATTGGGAAGATTAGAAGAATAAGAGAAAACCCACAGACCTGTGGTAATATCTTTAAGAATTGGCAAAGTATGAAGAAATGACTAAGTACCAAGAATGAGAGATCGAACGACCCAACACGTAGCCACATGTCAGATATCCAACGGCCCAGAAAATTTTCACATGTCACAAATTGAACGACCCAGGAGATAAACACGTGTTATACATCTGTTGATCCAGAAAATTTCCATGTATCACAGATGAGACAGTCCAAGAGACCCAAAATTAAATGTCTTGAAATGCGTCTAAGTGTAGGTGCAAAATGAGTGCAGCGGAACTTGGGGGTGCAATTTGGACATCATGGAGATGTAAAAAGATGTGGCTTAGAATCACAAACCCATGGTGAGTCTTAAAAAAATTTTCTAAGTATTGGTAAAGGGTAGATCTACGGTAGAGATCAATCTAAGATTTGATCGGAAGGGGACTATGAATCGAAGACCCATGGTCCCGAAGGAATAGATCAACGACTAGGATTTAATCAAGAGAAGATTAGATGATTGTTGTACGTTGTGGTTGCATGGTGTGAAGTTTGGGGATGTAGTATCTCTCGAGAATCCTAGAGAAATATAGAGTAGATCCAAAAGAATTGTATAACTTGTAATCTCAAAATTAAGCACAATACACCCTATCATATCCTCTTCATTGAAGCGAGCCTTCCCTCCATCGAGAGCACAACTATGATTAGGTACTTAATGTACAAGAACAATATAAAGGACATGGATAACAAGAGGCTCCCCAAAATTGCTTTAGACTCTAGCCAAAATCACCAACAACTCAAGGAGGGATGGCATAATGATGTGAAGTCTTGGCTAAATCATTGGGAATAAAAGAAGAAGTTAGTCTGCAGAATATGGATGATATTAAAAATATTGTACAAGCTAAATTTAAAAAGAATCTATGGTGCAATAAAGATTTAGGGGATAAAAGAAAATTAATATATTATAAGGAGGTGGTTAACCCTAACCTTGAAGATCAAAAGTAGCATAAAGAAGATAATCAATATTGCTAAAATACGAACTAATTATCATGAACTATATAGTGAAAGTGGGCATTGGACAATCCCAAAAACACCATGGCAAGAAAGAATGTGTCACCTTTGTGACACCAAGAGGGTTGAAGATGAAAAACATTTTCTGGTAGAATGCCATGAGTACACCTAATTTAGATCCCAATTTCCAAATATTTGCCACAATACAGAGCTTCATAACCTTCTAAGTCATCAAAATTTTAGTAATCTTGGAAGGCTTCTCTTAATGTTTTTCAAGTATAGAAATAACATTTTAAAGAAATCCAAGTAATCTCTTTCTTTTCTTAAAGTACAATAGACCAATTTTGGTCTCATTGAAAATTAACAATCATTATCCTCATCAATATATATGAATATAATTTATTTTAACATAATTTTTTTATTTATATATTATATATAAATATAATTTATTTTAACATAGTTTTTTATTTATATATTGAGAAAANAAAAAAAAAAAAAAAAAAAAAACTCCCTCACCCAAACCCAAACAAAGAACCTTTAAGAGAAGTAAACAGACTCCGTCACCCAAACCCAAACCTTGATGTGAAAGATAGCGAAACTTTGAAAATGCCATGCTTTCTACTGCCTACCTCTTACTTCAAGGTCTGGGCAGGAAAAGGTCCATCTAGTTGATAATTGTTAGCCTTTTTGCTTGTCCATATAGTGCTTTG
>SNQJ01S0208838.1:0-16138 GCA_010110895.2 Picea sitchensis | reverse complement strand
TTATCTATGTAAATTTATTCACAACAAACACATCCTATATACACAATATTCCCTAACTTTACCTCCTAAAATATTACCCTAAAAAGTAAACCATATTTTATCATATTTTCCATAAAAAGTTGTAGCTATTTCTTTTGTTTATAGTTCACCTAAACTCATTCAATACCTCCCATACATCTAATATCCTCATGTAACATTGGCATTTGTCCTTTCTTTTAGAATATCAATGTCAGGTTCTCCTGACTACCTGAAGTATGGAATGGGGTATAGTAGAAGGGGGACCTGAACTTCAACCCTATCCACTAGGATATGTTCACCCAGAGACCTTCAATATATGAATCAACTCTATGGATAATTTTCTTGTGTCCTAGTAGTGAGTGTGTCCCTCTTTACCATAGCTTCTATGTTAGTGTTTGTCACCTCGAATCTATATTCCTTAGTACCTCATTTATGGAGGTGTTGATGAGTTATTTGCAACCTCCAAGTGTATTCTCTCCAGAATTGGGTAGGCATATGGTTCTACTGTTAGGTGAATATGATTTTTCCATACCTTACTTGGTCTGGCCCCTTCTACTCTTATATTCAATTCTACTATAATATCTTTAGGCTCATATTATTTTGTAGTTGTGAAGCTCATAGTGTCATTCTGGAACCCATAGTTAAATGATCATATTTACATACCTCCAACATAGGGGTTTGGTGACCTCAATATTTGTTGCAACGCCTAGTTGTGTAGGTAAGGTTTGCAAAGGAGATTTCTCCTTTTAGGGGTGATATCAAAATACAATTCACAAAATTTCCAAGGGTTTTGGAAATCCGTATTCATAAGAGATATGTATCATTCAATGTTAAATTTGTACCATTGATCTTTTAAGTATAAAGCATAGACCCTAGTAAGTGGTCTATGTGCCAAGATTTTGTAAGCTTGTTCAATAATCTCCTTAGATACATATGTGAATATTGCAATTTACTAATATCAAATGGCATGATCTTCTTGCTATGTGAATCTAGAATATCAAATGGCTCCTTTAATATTTGATTCTAGTTCCTAATGTACTGAGGAGATATCTTCCTACTCCTTCTTCACACTCTACAACTTCATATGCAATAGTTAATATAGGCTCTGTAACATCCATGGATTGTTCAACTACTAGTTTTGGCACATGTTCTAAATCATGTGATGAGTCTTCAATACATGGTTTTTATGCTACATTTTCTTCAGTATGGATAATGAACATGTCCCATGTGACATATGGTTGTATTATTCATAATTCATCGAAAACAAATAGCTTAATCAACCCATGGTGTGCTACAACTTCTTATGTTCTCGATTGGACTTCTATATCCATCCTTTGGAGAAACTTCATTAAGTAATATGGAATGCCAATGATCCTCCAATGTCTCTAATGTTCCAAGATCTTAAAATGTTGTGCCAACCTAAAAACCTTGAATTACGATGGCATTTTGTGCAACTGTTGAGAAAACTCTATAGTAATTGCATTGATGTAGACAATGAGTATGTCAAATAATGCCATCCATATTGTTTGTTGGAATATATGCTACATGTTAGGATTACTTTGTATTAAATCCATATCTATAGTCTCTCATATGTTCAATGTTCCTCCCGTGATTTTTTGTGAAATCCACAGTTGATTTTCACTTCTACAATAACCTACACTTTGTGAAATCTATTGCCTATTTCTTAACACTTTCCTTACTACTGCATTTGGCCAACATTGTCGATATCCATAGTGATATTATAGGTCGATGATTCACACTCATTTCTCATTCGTGGAAAATATGTTTTAGATTTGTTACTATGGTGGAGGGTTGGTGAATCTTATGCATCCACAACTGCTCATTATTAGTTACCATTATTCACACATTGTTTATGGAGTGATCAACAATTAATTCAAGTAATAAAGAATCAATACATATGATTCAGCATTTATCATATTGATGAAGGCATTAAAGCCATTATTTATGTTTTTCACCCAAAAGTAATTGTCTTCATTTCTAATTGTAGTTGTTTCCTTCAAAATTGGTGGCACGGGTCAGCCTGTTAGCTGATGAACTGATAGAGGGTTCATACCATCACTATCAGTCACTCCATAGCCATATTTATAAAACATTGAATCCTTGTTGCAATAAGAATTTCCTTAATAGAAGGCCCTTCCATACAATCTACCTTTTCAATCAATGTCAGCTCCCAAAACAAAATTGATAATCTCATCAACATCTACACTTGAAAATGACTTCAAGAACAAATTTGGTGTTCTCAATTTAATTGTGATCCTTTAATTGATTTAAAAATTTCAATTTCCCGAGAATTTGTGAATTACCTCGGTGGGTTGCTAATTTTACTGGTTTAAAATTGAAATTGTATGATCTGACTCCTCACACACTCACTGCTCTGTTCTATTCCTCTCTGAATGGCATAGTTTTTTTTTTTTAAAAACCCCAACATTGGTCGCTCTAGTGACTAACATGTTGGTTTCTCTAGGGAATAACATGTTCGTCGCTTGTATTTCCATTTGGTCACAAACACCAACATTGGTCTCTCTAGCAACTAACATGTTCGTCGCTAGAGCGACCAATATGTTAGTCACTTGTATTTCCATTTGGTCGCAAACTAGGTCACTTGGTCGCTCTAGAGACTAACTGATCCTCCTTCATTTGAACTTTTTAACTTTAGGTTTGGTCGCTCTAGCGACTAATATTCATCGTTTTATTGACTCAGAGTGGTTTATTGACTAAGTTTGTCAGGGTTGTCTTGGTCACTCTTGCGACTAAGATTAGTCATTCGACCGACTAACATTCGTCGCTAGCCAAAATTTTCCCTATTGTGAATAGGCTTCTTTTCCCAATCTCTAGATTGATGAAGATCCATGTGTGGACACTATACCGACGAATGGATTCCGACGGAAAAATAAAATCTTCTTGGTCGCAAAAATGACCCTATGCCGATGAAACTTCATCTCTACTTCGTCGCAAAAATGTTCAAATTTAATAGTGAAGCTACCATATCAAATTCATCTATCATCTAACATTGCACTAAGCATTGAATCACATAGAAAAAATAACAATGAAGAATAACAAATCATTCACAACAAAAAATATATGTGGTTCACCCCCACCCCGGGGCTATGTCGACTAACTCGTCATCCTCTTTATTATCTTCGATCAATATTATTACATGCACAAAGCCTCAAAATCAACTCCGTAGAGGACAAGAGATTTGTGCACCTCTCTCGATCCTCCTTCCTTGAGTTATAACACAAATCCTTCCATAGTTTCTTACAATCACTTGCAATTAGGTCTGCAAGCCTCACACAGTATGCACAAAGAAATTACCACTTAACACTTAGCACACTTGCAACTGACTAGTCACTACTAGTCACTATTCACTACTTCGTACATCACCTGGAATTCTATTTATACATTACAACATAGGCCTAAGCATGGGTAAAACCCACAGGCGAACATCTCCATACCCATTACATAAGCCCAAAACCCAAAAAGGCCCTAAACAGGGGCCGAGATTCTGCGATCTTTGCTTCATCTTGCGCTCCGCCTTCAACAACCTGTCGAAGTCCCAAAAATAGGCCAAACATGATCAAGGATCCTCAAAACTTGGTCAAGGGACAACAGGCCCCCAACACTCACTTATGACTTGTCCTGAGTCACTCTGATCTAGGTAATTCTGCCTCAAAAGCCTCGATCTTGGCTCGAGCTGCTTCGACTTGTTGTTGTGCCATGGCCTCCTGCTCCACGAAATCTTGGATAACAACTTCGTTGATAGGTCCCTCTAAGTGGTGTTCAGCTGCAGTGATGACTTGCTCCAGTTTTTCTCCTCGACCTTTGATCTCTGAGAACAGTTGGCAAGCCTCATCCTGTATAGGTTGGAGCCTTTGAGTCACTTCCATGACTTTGCTCTGAATGGTGTGGACCTACTATTGAGAAGTGCGTTGCTCTGGGGATCACTTCATCCTTTCAACAACTGATAGGGGCTTCAACTATGCCTGTATTGTTTCTGCTTGCTACTTCACCTCCTGGAGCTGTGACTCTAGTGCCTTCAGTTCTAGATTCTCAGTGAGTCGCTCATAATTCTGGGCACTATGACCACTTAGTTTTTTACATTCCATGGCAAGGGACTTTATTCCCTCAACTACACTTTGAGCAGTTGCATCTCTTTGATACCTCACATACTGTGGGGTATCGGGCACTATGCAGAGCTCTAAGTCTACTATTCTTTGTTGTAGTTGCTAGATAGATTTTGCGAGCTTCTCTACTTGATGCTTGACTCGATCTTCTACCTTTGGCTCTAAGCCTTCCACAGAGTGAAGTGCTTTGTTGACTGCTTCTTTCACTTCGAGTTGTTCTGCGAGAAACTATTCTTTTTCTTGCTGAATCTATGCTTTCTCCTCTTCAAACTTTTTCTAGAGAGAAACCTTCTCCTTCTCCACAACTCGATGTTGTTCTACGACTACTTCTTGCACTTGCTTCAAGGCCTGGGTGACTTGTTCTTTTTCTTCCTCTGTGCGATGAAGGTGAGATTCAGTTGCATCACCTAGTCGACGTAGTTGGGATGGCTCATCTCCCAACTCTAGTTCTTCCGATGGCAGGGGTACAGTGGACACTGTGCGACTGGACTAAAGGGCCTGCTGTACCCCTCGGAGCTCAACCTCGATTCTATCATACATCTCCTCCTACTTGGCTTCATGTTTCTACAATATTTCCTGTGAGGCATCGTTTACAACTGTGATGATGAAGTCAAGGTCATCGACAGTGAGAACAGTCTGCATCTTAGTCAAGGTGGATTTGGATTTCTTTCGGGAAGAGGGTTTCGGGGGAGAAACCTTCCTCTTATTCAAGGGATCAACCCCATATATAGGTGGTGTTCCTTCTCCTTTCTTCTTCTCATATTCTTTTCCATTTATCTCTTATACTTTGTCATCACCCCCTCGGCCGGGTGATACTGAAGAAAAGTTTTATGATGCATTGCTTAAGTCTTGGACTTCTGGGGTCTCCTTTATTCTGTTGGTTTCGAGTGTGTCATGTTCTTTGTGAGTGGCCTCTGAGCTGTCAAGTTCGAGGTCAGATATCTCTGCAGAATTAGTGGGGATAAGGAAGTCTGCTGACCAATCCTTATTTATCTCCTCGAGGTCCTCTTCTGTGAGCTTGTAGTATGATTAAAGCTCCTCCTTATGCTCATCTATTCTCATAGTGATATAGATGAAGTGTCGATCTGCGCAGAACTTCAAGAGGGGTCAGAACTACTGTAGGGTGTTTGGCATCATGTGAGGTTCAGCTTCGATAGCCCTCTTTAGTTGGAGATAATATGTGTGAAAGGCTGTGTTCGATTGCCACTGTTTTCCCATATCGCTTGAGTACGAGCACATGGTGAACTTTGTAGCAAGCGGCTCGAATGACTCAATGTCTGGGAAGGTCGCACCTTCCAGCATATCCCAAGAAATAAACACGATGAGGATCAAGAGCCAGCTAAAGTGGAACTTATAGCTCTAATTCTGTGTTTTGCGATAGTCTAATTCTAGTTGATTAACTAGTTACTTCACCCAATTCATCTGTAGGCCTTCCACGCATTTCCCTGTGAGGTCAATGAAAAACCCTGTGACCTGCGTGGGTCTATTCTTCCTTACTAACTTTCCTGATATTAATTGGCATGCTAGGTTCACTGCGCCATTCTAGATGGAAGCTACCTTGTAGACTCACATCCCCTTCTCAACATCGCCACAGGTATCCTTGATCTTCTGTGCTAATGTGCGATCTATGGTTTTCCTTGGATAGAAATCCTGCAGGTTGGGTCCTTGCATAATTAATCCAGTGAACCTATGGATCATCGTTGGATCGACTGTGATACGTCGGTCTAGATATAAGTATTCTCCATGGTAACATGAGAGAAGGATCCTAACACAGGCGTTAACCTCCTGGTGCCTTCCAAAGTGTGGGATTTTAATTACATTCAATAGGGTGGATTGTGTGAGGCTCATTGCCCACGACTGGGGGATTATTTTCAAGTTCTTCCCCTTCATCCTAGTCAAGTATTTATATGGGTCGAACATACTATGGTTCTTGTGGTCTCCTAGGTTGAAGTTGTTGAACTTCAACATTGTGACCTTGTCCTGCTGCGCTCTAACTATGCATATCCCCTTCGGGAGGTATGCAGTAACCATGGTGTAATCAAAATATCACTGCATCGGCCAGAGGCGTGATGTAGTCGGGTAAGATGGTCGGGATTAGCTTCGCATTTGCTAGGTCATCTATGTGCTTGGTTCTGTTTTCTGTGACAACACGGGATGGTTCGGATCCGCGAGTGGTCGACAGAGAGGCTTGTACTCCTCTCTTTGATGACGCTTGTACACCCACAGACATTACCCTTTCAGAAATTCCTCTTTCAGTCATGAGGTCGATGAATACCTCCTTCACAGACTCTTTGACTATGCTAAGTTCTTAGGAAATACATGCTCGTGGTTGAATATATCAGTTTTGAAGAGTAACTACTCAATGCAATGGGATGGATGGTGATATCTCGATGATCACGGTGAAAAATAAAATGATTTGTGGGCTCAGATAATCACATTTGGAAAAAGTGTTCTCGGTGCAAGGCTCAACGAAATAAGTAGATAACTAGGCAACAGATCTCTCCAATGGGCAAGAAGCCTTCATTAATTCAGTTGTGTCCGTTATGGTGGGGTCCCAATGGTCTAATGGTGAGATTTCAGACGATAAATGTCATTCTACCTGTTCAGGGCATCAGTCTAACGGTTATACAGTTTCCAACAACTATCTTGCTTCACAATGGCAAAGTGCCATGTGGCGTTGTTCTTCTATCCCGACGAAGTTCCAATTTTGCAAATTTTCCTTCTGCGAAGTTCCCTCTAGAACCTTCTGTAACTTTTCGATCTTTTATCTCTTCTTACTTAGTTTTATATCCTTCTTTCCAGTGATCTTCATCTTGGTATTCCTCTTTCCATTATGATTCTTATCTCCTCTTGGCATAGTAACTCCGTGCTGTTGAGATTCTTTCCTAGGATTCAAAGGCAATACTTCTTCTCTATCTAGGGTAGGTTCTTCAGTCTTCTGTGACTCTTATTGTGTTCTTTCAACTTTGAAATCCAAGATTCTGGTTCTAAATAACTTCGACCGGTTCTCCTGTTCTTCAATCAAGTGTGTGATCCTCCTAGACATGAAATCTTTTAATTCTTGCTTCTTCTTCTCTAAGACTTCTTCTTCTTTTCTTATGGCATGATCCCTTTCAATCCAAGGTTTTCCTAGTAATATAGCAAATGGGGCGTTGTTCTCAATAAATTTAACAACCTCAAACTCTTCCTCTTTCGAAGTTCCATGAGCACTCGTAGATATCTGGGTGAGATTTCCATGCAGGTTTATCAACTTTCCTTTAAATAATCCTATTCCTCCCAATGAAGGAATCATAGCAGGTTTTCCTAAAATTTCCCAAGTTCTTTCTGTCATAATATTCACTCTTGTTTCTTCGTCTAGAACATAGTCAATGTCGAAGTCTCCTATTCTTGCTTCTATGCACTCTTTTTCTTTGAAGATCTCTGATAAGTTGATATTCCAATGGTCATTCAGGGTTTCTTTCATTTGTAGCAATACATCCTCTTATTCTTTTTGGGGTTTTTCCATGGTCTTAGTGTCTTGACCTTTCTCATGGTCTTATTGTCTCATATTCATTCTTTCAATTTTAGCAACCATTCTAGGGCAATCTAAAACTTCATGGTCCATAGCTTTACAACAAAGACAACTGGGTCTTCTACCAGGGCATTCCTTAGCAAGATGTCACACTCTTCTAAAACCGTAACAAAGAGTTAATCCTCTCTTTCTCTTAAATGATCCCCATCCTTTCCTGTACTGCACACTATGATCATGGTAGCTAACCTTCAAAAAATTATTTCTAGGGTCTTGCATCCATTTGTTAGTCCAAACATTTCCTCTATGCATAGGAATAACATATCTTCCACTACTTTTATCAGATCTACTCATATCAAATCTTCTATCATCTAGTTGTATCCTAGTTTTCAGGCTAGGACAAACTTTATCAAACATACCTAGATCCATATTCTTGAAAAAAAATAAAATCCACTTATCTTACTTTCAGTAGAGCATAAAGCTTCATGTTCTAAAACTTTTCACCATTCTTACCACTTTCAGAGCACAAAGCTTCAAGATCTTACCTCTTTTCTTCAAATAAGACTTCTCTTCTTAGCGCAGAGTTTCACAATCCAACTAGAGTACTGCACACTAGGGCAATAAATCTACACATTCAGCTTTCACAGTTTTGGTTCAGATCTTCGCACATATATTTTTCTTCCTCAATTCCCAACATTTACATTTTCAGGTCCCGACAACAGAACCATTTGTTGGCACAGGGGTAGACCCATCTTTCAACACTACAACAACGCACCAAAAAAACCCTAAATACCAGCCCTTTCTGCAACACTTGAGAAGCAAATGAAGTCTCACTCGAGGTAGAGGCAAGGGTGGTTGCAGGACTCAGATGTCTACAACCTTAGCTGGGACACATATCTACGATTGTAACACCTTAACATAGCACTTAACAATTATGATTCATCAATATTCAGTCTTCTTTTATAGCACAGCTAAACTCTAACAACAGATCAATGCAATATTCACATAGATTCAATAGACTCGAGCATTAAACATACCAACATAAATCATATCTAGCATTCATTAACATTATTCGGCACAAAGCTATCATATCATATTCATCTATCATCTAACATTGCACTAAGCATTGAATCACATAAATAAAAGAACAACCAAGAAGCACAAAGCATTCACAACACAGGATATACATGGTTCACCCCCGCCCTGGGGCTACATCCACCAGCTCGTTATCCTCTTTATTATCTTCGATCAATCTTCTTACATACACAAAGCCTCAAAATCAACTCTGTAGAGGACATGAGATATACACACCTCGCTAGATCCTCCTTCCTTGAGTTATAGAAAAAATCCTTCCATGGTCTCTTACAATCACTTTCACTTAGCTCTGCAAGCCTTACGTAGTATGCACAAATCAATTACCACTTAGCACTTAGAACACTTGCAACTGACTAGTCACTACTAGTCATTATTCACTACTTCTTACATCGCCTAGAATTCTATTTATACATTACAAAATAGGCCTAAGCATGGGTAAAACCCATGGGTCGACATCCCCATACTCATTAAATAATCCCAAAACCCAAAAAGGCCCTAAAAAAGTGTCAAAATTTCGTGATCTCCGCTTCTTCTTTCTCTCCGCCTTCGACAACTTGTCAAAGTCCAAAAAATAGGTCAAACATGACCAAGGATCCTCAAAACTTGGTCAAGGGCCAACAGGCATCACAACAGAGGCCAATGCTAAGCTCTTCTTTGAACGGGTCCAGGTACATTTTGGAATCCCGCAAACCATTTTCTCATATCAGGATAGTTGATTCCTTATCACATTTTGGTCGAGCCTCTGGTCACTAGTGGACACCAAGCTCACTAAATCCACTTCCTTCCACCCCCAAACAAATGGACAAACCAAGGTCGTCAATCAAATGATTATGGATATCCTGCGCATGTACAATTCCAAGCACCCCTACACATGGGATGGGAATCTTCCCTATGTTCAACATAGCTGCAACCAAGCCCTACATAGCTCAACTAACCACAACCCCTTTCAAGTGGGGTTGGGATTCCAGCCATTGGGTCCCATGGATGTTGCACTACCCCTTTCAACCACCCAGACTGACTCGTCACCTGCTCCAACTAAAAGTGAGAAAGCCACCTAGTTCATTGAGCGGATCCAACACATCCACAAATAGGTTCATGATATTTTACAGAAGTCTAATGCCAAGTACAAGCATCACCATGATCAACATTGGGTGCCACATAAGTTTCAGGTGGGAGACAAAGTTTGGTTGCACTTATAGAAATAACTTCTTACAGGGCCCATCAGAAGCTTCACCCACTCCGTTATGGACCTTACACCATCACCATGGATGTGGGTGATAATTATTTTGAGTTCACCATTACCCCTTTCCTTGGATTTCACCTAGTGTTTAACGTGGATCTCCTTCGACCATATTTCCCACCATTATTGGACAACTCAGAGATAGAAGAACATTTGACACCAACATAGCTCAACCCTGACTGCTTGTAATAGGCATCCAATGATCATATTGTGGACGCAGAAGTCAAGGGCACTCACCAACAAAGGATCAAGCTTTATTGAGTTGTTAAAGAGGGGCATCTCCTCCACCAAGGCAAGTGGCTCACCCGTGGCCAAATTCTGTAGAAATTTCCTCATCTGATGGGGGAACTCAATGTAATGGAAAAATTTTCTTCTTAAGGGGGGAGGATTGATCTAGATGGATATGGGTGGCATCCCACCTATTCCAACTGGCTCATTTTGGCAATTTTGTAGTTGGACAATTTTTCCTAGTTTTCGGGTCCCCGACTTCAGGGGCCATTTTGAGGCCCTAAACAACATTTTTAGGGATCACCAAAGTTAAATAGTATATGGATTCAGACACTGATGACAACATGTGTATTCCTCGGATAGACATTTCCAACAATATATCATGCACCTAAAACGAAGATAGTATGCAAAAGTTACGGCCCTAGGAAGTTGATGTACTAACTTACCCCAATGGGGCCCACATGAATATTGACTCTTCATTTCCTAGGGTTAGGTTTTTGGATGTCTAGAGTTTTGGCATTCCTGTTTTTTGTTAAAAAAGCTTGGAGAGCTTCATTGTAACCATCTTCTTGCGAATGAGCATAGTCATCACATCTCTTCTCGGAGATAAGCCACCACCATTCTAGCGGGATTTTTTTCAGTCTGCATTTTATAGTTTCAACATATTTCCTTATTGAATAAAAGCCAATTTTATTGTATCTCTGTTATTGTTACTTGTGTTTCTATGTTAAGCATAATAATCTGTATTCATTTCATTCTGCTCATACAATCCAGATCACCCAAAATACATGAAAACAAGCCTCAAAGGCTAAAGTTACACGACCTCTTATTGCTAAAATATTGTATGTAGAGTGTATAGGAGATGGTAATATTTCCATCATATGGTTAGACACCCCATTTCATATTCAACACAATGCATTTCATAAATAAAGAAGCTCAATTTCCCTTTTTGACAAGACTTTTTTGGTATGCATTTTTTTTACTTTCCAAACTTGGAATCAAAACCCTTCTTTGCATTATGATCTTAAACCTAAAAAAAATTGTTTAGACCCTTCCAAATTTTTCATATTTAATTTATCTCGACCCCAAAATGCATGCAAACAAGCCTCAAAGTCTAAAGTCCAACTCTAATTCAAAACATTGCTTCATAAAAATGACAACTATCTATGTGCCCATCATATATGTTATATGGTATTTAAAATAGTTGATTAATACCTTGGAAGTTATAGTAGAGGAAAGTAATTTTTAATAGTGAAGGTGTCCCCTATGTGCCAAATGTACTTTAGAGGGAAAATACGTTTAAATACATTGTATCACTCCACAACTTGACTAGAAGACATTTAGTACTAAGGAATGAGTCCAAGTGACTAGAGACAACTTGGGATCATATTTTCATACTTGGTATCAATCCTTTTCTTCACCTCATCACTCTACATACCAATATCGACATGCTTACCTTTGAGTTTTTTACGCTAAATCCATTAATTTGTTGATGGAAGCTTGCATGTTATCTATGTATGATGTGACATCATTAGAAATGACATAATATCAATGCCATATGTTCCAATGCATCACTTATATACCCTTCACATGTTATTGTGCCACTTCCTTTTGCATGTACACATGCAACTTGCTCATTTCTTGTTGCTAATCCGGTACATAATTGCTTATGCTTTTGTTAAAGAGACATTGGTTGAATTTTTTTTGTCTGTCTTTCCATTGTCAATCCTATGGAGATGAGACATTGCAACCTATGAATCTCTTGGATCAGATGAATCAATAATCATTCAAGTTTGAAAAAGTGATAGTTTTCATTCTTATGAAAGAAGAAAGAAAGAATATGTAATTAAAGTGAGATTGAAACCAATTTATATGAATTCTATTAGATCATAATAATTACCCAAAATATAAAATAGTTTCAAAAACCAAACCCAACAAGCCACAAGAACTTGATGCAAAATAATGAAAGCATTGCATTCAAGAGCATAAGATGAAAAGCCACATAAGTATCATGCACACACATCTTTGTTCACTTGCTAATCTAAAACTCAACCTCCTAGATTTATTGAATAGTTATCGATTGAAAGAAACAATGTTGCTTCCACATAACTAATTCAAGAATAATACATGCACACCCTCTGCATTCACATGGATTTAGAAACATATTAAAACCATACAATTAATTCTAGAATATGAGTCATAAATCAATAAACAAGAAAATTTATTAAACCAAAGAAAATGCACACAATTCATAAAAATTTCATGTCAATAAAGAGATAAGAAAGATGAAGCTATAATTAACAACCCAACACAAATAATGGTAACATGGTGCAAATAATTAAACAATACATAATGGGAAAATCCAACATTAGTATCTTAATCCAAACCTTCATGCAATTCATATTTTTATAACCTTTGAACATCAAAGATAACATTTAAGGAGGCAAGTTAACATTAAAGTTTCAAAGGAGGCAAGTTAACATAAAATTGTAGTGACATAGCTCATTGATAAAATTTAAAGGGGAGTCACAAAGTTTAAGGACTTTAATCCAAACCTTCATGCAATTCATAATTTTATAACCTTTGAACATCAAAGCTAACATTTAAGGAGGCAAGTTAACATTAAAGTTTCAAAGGAGGCAATTCATAATTTTATAACCTTTGAACATCAAAGCTAACATTTAAGGAGGCAAGTTAACATTAAAGTTTCAAAGGAGGCAAGTTAAGATAAAATTGTAGTGACATAGATCATTGATAAATTTTAAAAGGAGAGTCACCAAGTTTAAGACTTTGGGTTAGTTGAGGCTTCAATAGTAAGTAAATTTAAAAAAAATATTTAAACTTGCAATAGTACATATGGGGAATTTATATATTACATAAAAAAAAATGTGACATAATTATTTGAAAAATGTTTTTTTAACCTAGAGTGGCATGCCGTGTATAAAGATGCAATAGGAAAGTTATAGGTTTAGGTTGCACCACCCAACAATTTTTAAAATATAATATGTGTTACTAAAATTGATTGTGGTTTGGTAATTTCCTTTTTAATTTAATGCTATTGCGGTTTTCAAGTAGTATGACCAAGAATTGTTGTGGTATTTTATATTAAATTTAATTTATTAAAATAATTTCATTATATTGATGTTAAATATTATTTACAATATATATTTTTATTATATATTTATAATAAAAATATATTTGGATTTAGATAAATTATTAAGTAATAAATGAAAAAATTATATTGTAAAATAATGATAATATTAAATGAAAATTTGGTAGGATAAAAAATGATAGGGAAAAATAAAATTAAGATATTATAAGGAGGTTGACCCTAATTTAAAAGATCAAAATTATTTTTATATTTTGACAAGTGTAAAGAAGAAAATAAACATTGCTAAAAAATGAATTCTCATGAGCTCCATAGTGAAAGTGAGTATTGGTCAAATCCAAAAACCCAATGGGATGAAAGAGTCTATCACCTTTTTGACACTAAGAGGGTTGAAGATGAAAAACACTTTCTTTTATAATGTCCAGCATGTGGTTAGAATAGATCTCAATTTCAAAATATTTGTCACACTACCAATCTTGGAACACTTCTCTTAATGCTTTTTCTAGCACATAAATAATATTTTAGATAATTCTTTATAAATCAATTCAGTTTCATTAGATGTTAATCACCACCTTCATCATCATCATTATTAATGTGAAACTAAATACTTAAATAATTCAGTTTCAATAGAGGTTAAACACTATCATCAATATAAAACAAAAAACTTGAAAAATAAATAAGAGTTACATCAAGCTGTTGCAAATCCATGACCTTTTTCACCACATGAAAAGTTTGGAAGATTATGGTAAACCAACACCACCTTCTCACAAAGAACCCAACATCTATAAATCATTACCACCTTGTCACAAAGAACCCAACATCTATAAATCATTACTGTTACTCATTTTTATAAATTATTACTGTTCGTCATTTTCATTTTTAATGCTATAGAAGAGCTTTAGAATTTATGTTGTACACCTTGGGTAATTTGTAATAAGTTTGATATGTTTGTATCAACTTCAACCAAAGAAAATTGAAGAGTTTAGTGACTTTTTTTTTCTTCTTCTCAAACACTGTCCCTTCATAAAAATGAGACGAGTGTAGAATCATAAAATGACTGGAGTACATGTAACTAATGATACTAGTCCCCAGATTTTCCAGCTGAGATTTAAAGAGAAGATTATGAAAACACGAATACTATGAATAATTAATAATTAAAACGGTGGAGCATATATAAAGAAAATAGTAAATCCATATTTACATATGAAGGAAGACATGTATGAACCGAAGGAGACTATTCACCTGTAATATATAGAACTGTGGACCATATATATAAAACGAGAAACTCAGAAGATATGTTCGAACACAAGGCGAATGTTAAGTTGTAACAAAGAAAACGGTAAAGGGAGACTGATCATACCATAATCTTGGAAAATACTTATTCTAAATTCTTGAACTTAAGATTCATTTCTGGTTCTCAAAGCTTCAACAAATAAATCTAAATTCTTATTAGAGGCGCCTCCGTCCATCACCGCTTTCTTCAGAACTGCTCTAATAGGCTCGACCTTCAATCTCAGTTTTCTCCTTTCTTCTTCGTCCATGAATTTGTTGAGGGTCCTTGATATTTCTTCCCTACCAACTAGTTCTGATCTACAGTTTTGGAAGCTCCTGCTACTTCCGCCCAATTCCATGGCAACTCCCAAGTCTTCTACAATCAGCTTTCTATTTGTATTTTGATCTGTTAATAACGGAAACGCTAACATCGGAACTCCGAGTGATAAGCTTTCAAGAATGGAGTTCCATCCGCAGTGAGTGAGAAACCCACCCACAGAAGGATGAGATAGAACTTCTAGCTGAGATGACCATTGAACCACCAAACCCTGCTCTTTGATTTCCTCCAGGAATCCTGCCGGTAGTATATCTTGAACGCCCGCTGCAACAATATCCGGACGAAGCGCCCAAATGAACGGTTGTTTGCTTTCTAGTAATCCCATGGCCACTTCTTTTATTTGGGCTATAGAAACATGAGCATAGCTACCGAAAGAAATATAGAGGATTGAGATTTTGGGCTTGGAGTCAAGCCATCTGGTACAGTCCGTAATGTTTCATTATTGAGACCTTTTCCATCGAGGAAGGCTGAAAGAAGCAGAGGACCAACGGACCAAAATGGTTTTGTGGACTGTAATTCTGCAATCGTTCGGCTTTCTAATTCGTCAACAGTATTGGAGATAACCCAATCAGCCCCTCGAACCGACTGAAATGCTTGGTATATTATTCTGTGTACTGCAGTTGATACATCCAACTCCTGAAGATAGGAGGGAAGATCTGTTAACTTCAAAGATGAAACTCCAGGGATATAATCTATTAGGTTCTTATGCACATCCTCTGCAAAACCACAAAACATTTTTGACACAGCTTAAACAATCCTACCCTGTTAACTTTACATCTTTAAGTTCTGACAAATCTAATATCACATTTATCATTAAAAACTGCTGGGCTTCGTTTCAAGAAATGGAAAAATACCGTGGTTGAGAAATGGACAGTGGCCATTTTCCACGAGCAGATCCCAATGATAATAGATGGAAAAGACGATCGCTGTCTCCGTCCAGAAGGAAGCATAAGAAAGCCCAAATTTCCTTGCTACAGGGTTAAGCGAACCAAAAAAGGTGTCCGCAATGATACACGATACAGGAGGCCCCTTTGCCTTTGAAAACAGATCTGCGGAATAGAAAAACGAATTGCTACAAAACAGAAAACGAATTGACAGAGCCGCAGAAGATAATGCATAAACACCACTCTTGATCTCATTATTGGAATGGATATTTAAAGGAAATTACATGCAACGGGTGCTTCGT
>SNQJ01S0208836.1:11540-27678 GCA_010110895.2 Picea sitchensis | reverse complement strand
ACCTCACCCCTCAAAAGAGGAGTGGGATCAGTCGATGACTACATCGACATGATCACTTTCTCAACCAATGGTTGAATAGGCTGAGAGACTACAAGGTCTAAAGGCACCTCACTCACCAAAATAGGAGTGGGATCAGCCGATGATTACAATGACATGACCACTTTTTCAACCAATGGTTGAATATACTGTGAGGAAACCTCAACCGATTCAGAATCAGAAGAACTTGCAGACAGGGACCATAATCATTGTACCTATGGAATGTCAAGGAATAAATGAGTAAGGTGATCTCCCTTGCAAATCTTACAAGAAAACTTAGGCTTACGTCCTATCCATCTAGGTTTCTCAACAGAATAAATGTCGCCAGCATGACTAGCAGTGGCTAGTTGCACATCTCCAACATGACTTGCAGAGGTTGGTGATGGGTCGATAACATCACTCGCAGATGCTACAGACCTACTACCAGTATGACTAGCAGGGACTGGACTTTTTCCCCCAGCATGACTTGTAGAGGGTGAGTGATTTCCCCCAGCATAACTTGCAGAGGTTGGGTGCTAGTCTTCAACGTGACTTGCAAAGGTTTTCGACCTATCTCCAACATGACTCGCAGAGGTTGGTGATTTATTCTTCCTATTCTTCCTCTTTCTATTTCATTTAGACTTCCGGTTACTAGTAACTGTACTTTCACCAGATGTGGGAGAAGGAGGAGGAGAATACTTTGCTGATGAAGAAACATCAACATGGTGCCCATGACTTAAGGTGCTTAACTGAGAAGCATCGAGAGAATTCGATACATTTGGAATGGTACCCAACCAAGCCGGTAGTCCCACATTCAACCCAGGAATGTACAAAGTGGCCATCAAAGGGACACCAATGTTTCTGAAGAAAGGAAAAACACAAGAATCCCCTTGCGAAGGGGTTCCTTGGTTGGTATCATTAGGAAATTTAGCCATGAAGATATTATGCAGAGGTTCTCTCCTTGCGGGATCGTTCAAATCCTTAAAAGTCTCACACGCTAACTCTAAAGAACCAATGTTATCAAAACAATGCTTATAAAGAGGCGGTTCCACATTTCTAAGAGAAAGACTGAAAATTCCTCTCAACCGGCGGAGTGGGTGGTATACCACCCTAGGTCAGAGACCCAAATACACAACTGAATAACTCACTATGGAAAACTTGGGATCATAGAGAACACACTAAAAGTTCCTAAAGGTAAATCAAGCAAATGACTAACAGTTGGAAGAACAATTACACCAACCAACACTAGAGAAACTTACCAATGCAAGTGCAACTTGAATATGGAGGCACCCTCTGGGTATACTCTACAAAGCGTGGCCTGATGTCTACTGTAACGTACCAATTGCTCTGATACCAATTTGTAGTGTACCAATTCACTACCCAGATTCACCCAAACCTCTCAATTTACCATTCATTACATGAATGTTTACATAATTGGTACAGGAATTATAAGCACATGCATTTAACCAGAATTAAACACATTTAAAATACAGAGTGAAACATATCTCGTTACTGCTATAATCACACATTCCATAGCATTCATCATTAATTCATTTACCTGACCCGGAAAACATGATAATATACTCTGACCTTGATCGTTACTTAAAACATGTTCAAAACACAATTCACATTACTTATCTTTTTATTTCTTTTAGCATTCACCAACCAGTGCGGGGCCTTCCACGAACCTCCGATGTAGACCACAGCGTTCATGTCCAGGTGGGTCTTAGAACTGGAATTTGAGAGAGCTCCCACCGAGGCAAGGAATCTGGGCTTCGAGAGGTGAGGGTTGGGAGGCAACACATACACATTCAACGGGGAAGAAGCTCTCCGAGAATCTCCCACGCTCACTGCACGCGGACCCTCATTCCCCACATGCACGGTTCACCGCGAGGGAGAGTGCACCTTCTTTGTCACCTAGGCAGTCCTTTGGCTACCAATCTCCCCTACCTTGGGTTCTGAGGGAACAGACCGGACGGGAATTCTCTGGGCTCTAAGGCAACTACAAGGATTCCTTCCAGGAGACCTCTCCTTCTTGTGCACTTCCTCAGGCGGAGGAGTCGGCTCACGGGGCCAACAAGCCTCATCGCTGTCGATGCTGTAGCGATCCGCGACCATCCACGGAAATACTGGAGACCGCGAGTTTCCCTAGCCAGTTCGGCCAATCACTAGATGATCCTCACCCAGTGATGTTTCACCGAACGGGGACTCCGCGCCTGGGGCTAGCTGGCTTCGCGAATAACACAAAACACTTCCACTCCAGATTGATCACCGGGCTTCTCATTGAGGGCGCTGCGGGTTTCCCTCCCGGAGACCGCAGACTTTCGGGAGACCAACCACCGGACTCAGCTAAATGGATGGGGTGTTCATGGATTCTTCAGGAAAACACAGGCTTTACGTCTACGTATCGGGATTACACGCAGGTCTCTTCCAAACTAGCCTCCACGGCTCTCTCTCAAGAAGTCGGGTCGAATGGATGCGAAACCCCTTCACGGCTGCATACGGTTTTATTTGTATGCACCAAGATTTGTGCTTACATGCCACAGAGGCGCATGCGTTCCATCTGTATACCTTCCTCCCACCACTTGGGAAATCCATGTCCTTCTAAAAGGAATTGGATAGCGAATGTGCACATGGATTTTTAGGAAATAATATTAGTATTCGGGCTTCAGCCCCCTAGGATTAGCCCCCAAGATCAACACTTAGCCCCTTTCCACCTTCCAACCCCTAGTTCCCTTGCCCACTCTGTGGATGCTCGGTCCTTCACTCATTCATGCATTGGTTGAGTGCACTTTGGCCCGGTCGATATTTTATTAAATAATGCAGCATACATACAAGTGTAATGGCCGGGCTCTGACTGGCTAACGCTTAGGTTCCACGGCTAACAACACATAGCCCTCGACAGGAACTTCGAGCTCACCAGCCTATAACACATGTGTACAATTTGTTTCATACATTAGGTTTATAAAGGGCACCGGCCTTGGGAGGTAATCCCCTCCCTTATTTTGCCTTGTCCTCGGTGCAGCTTACATAACTCTCGCAAAACCTTTCAAAATTTGCGAAATGTCGAGTACTCTGCATAACTTCCCTCATGCTCATAGCCAGCGTCCTGGGGACCGTACGAGGTCCACTATACCTTTACAAGCTCTATAGCTCGATTTCTGAGCATTTTGACTTTTTTTTTCCAATATTCACATTGGCTGGAACTGGAAGTCTCTCTCTGTCTCTAATTGAATCAGATTCCAATCAATAAGATGATTAGCATCGGGTATATAGATTTCTTAAGTAATGAAATATAGATACCTTAGAATTACGGTCATTGGGTCTTGTTAATGCAATCCTTTATGCAATGTATATGTATGTATATACAAACAAATTCAATAACATTAAAAATTTATACAATATACACATCATATAATAAAATGAAGGGTGTACTTATTTTGAGTGAAAAGACCTCCCACCCCGGAGCTGAGCTATGACTCCATCGTGCAATGGCTTCCCAAGATAGCCATGGTCGATCCTTATCCGCGTGGTCTAGGCCAGGTACCCGGACCTCCAACTGACACTGGCCATTTCAAACCTGGCGGTACTCCAGCCGGGTCTCTCATTTTACATGCATTTCACCCGGAGTGCACATTCTCTGTCACCTGGTCAGTCCTTCGGCTGCCAATCTCACTTACCTTGGGTTGCAGGAACAAAACGGACCAGAATTCTTAGAGCACCATGAAAACCAGGAGTTCCAACTGCCTTCTGAGGTTTCCAAGCAACATCTTCCGAGATACTCTTTGTAACTAACAATTTAACTTTATCAACATCATCTCATCTACAACACCCACATGCATTTATCATGAAAAAACATAAAATTCATTTAGATTCCAATTAATTGAAATTCAGATTTTATTCCCCGAAACCAGCGACGTATTTCCTTGATTCATCTTGGCTTTTGCCACATTATGAATGCGGTCATCCTTGTGATTTTTCCACGGGCACAAAACTGCCTACAATTTTTTCCTGCAAGACTTCATCTTGCATCTTGCCAACAAATTGTCGGTATTATCTGTACATCATAATTCAATATTTACAACACCTTAAAGTAATAATATCTTGGGAGTTCCTGCTTTGCAGCAGATTCAATCCACAATTACCAAACGGCGACCAATGGGAATGGCTTCGTCATTCTATGCATATCATGTCCTTTGTTAACAACGGTAAGTTCGTGTACAATTTTACGGCGAACATAAAATTTTTATGTAGTCTCCATTCGTGTGACTGCCCGGCATAACATTCACGATGCAGTGTTTAACTGTTCCTGAAATGTTCTCAATTTGAGGGGTTATATAGCTTGTTGACCATCAACATATTAATTATTTCATGCAATAATATGTATGCATGTACTTACCAAGTTTATATTCAACCATTGCACTTAGCAGGTGTGCAATTATATCACTATTATGCAGAGTGTGATTCTCAATGCATTTCTATTCAGTGCACCTTGCATTGGGTATGGCTCTTACATTGATCATGTATCTCACCATCCATGAGTTGAATTCTGGCCAATGTGTTGACACAATCTTCATACATACCTATCCTAATAATTACTTTTCGAACCGAACACTACACTAAGAATATGAATTCTGCGGTGTCCATTAGTGTTAGAAAAAGGTTGCAGCCCAAGTTTATTTCAAAAAGTATTAGGAAGTTTTGAGTACTTGATTGTGGCTCCGCCAATCTTTCCATATCGTACGCTATGTCCAACTGTCACGGTCTCCTTAGCGACTAGCTTTCGGCATTCATTCTTGTAAACAAAATTCTTATCTTTAATTCTTTGGTTACTACCCATAACCAAATTAACATGAAATTCTACTATGTCGATGTGTTCATTCAAAGATAAAAATATTTGAATTAACCCAGGCCTACAACCTTTACCACATCCCGTGGTGGTATGCATTCAAATAATAATATAATCATGTGATTTAATAATATAGTTTTGGCTGAGGAAATTCTTATCATAATTTCCCTTCAATAATAATGCAAAAGAGTGATAAAACTCTTACACGCGGTACCATTAACATTTATACTACCTGAATATTTGATGGCAGTGAAGCTTTCATGCTTCTTTTATCGGAATTATAACCAACTCTTCAGCTCTAAGTTGCTTCCTTCATTTATGCAACAACTGTTACCAACAACACTTGCAGCACAGAGCATTCTTTCCTCAGCTGTCCAAAGCGAGGCAAAACATACTCAGCATGCTATAAATTACAGCAACTTCTTTCTTCAAACTGGCCAAAAATAATGGCTTGCCATTAACGCCACAGTCTTTTGATGTCGTGACCCGGTATAAGTCACGGCATTATGCATTTCTTTTTAGGTGCTATCTTCAATTCTGGGTCATTAGGATTTTATACACTCTGTTTTATACATAAGTAAACTATCGGTTCCCAAGGTGTAACTTTTCGTTGGTTTGTGGTTTTATAAATGCTGTTTGGCCAGGCTTTGCTGCATAAGTCTTTTAATCTTGCAAATCGCTTCTGACCTCCATAATGCTGTCTTTCAACTCAGTTATGTACATGCTAATGGTTGTAGCATGTGAATTCATCACCTTTCTCTTGAGTGCGTCAACCACTTTATTGTCTTTCCCTTTGAATTGCGATAATCAAGTCATGTATTAGCCTGATTCCGTATGTTTGCGGCGTTTAAGGGTTGGCTGATCAAATAAATGCCAGTTCATTGTGGTGCATTTCTTAATTCTTGCCCATGAGGTAATGTGTCCATTTCCTCAATGCATGGACAAGCTGCCGACTCTAAATCATGAGTGGCATAATTCTTTTCATGCTCTTTTCGCTTCCTGGACTCATAAAATTGCCGGAGATCCCTCTTGTTGAGAACTCCCTCCATCGATCCCTTCCTTGCATGGATCCATGCACTTCACGTAATCCTTGCTTGGATCAACAATCTTTAGGATTGGAGAACTAGTGGCCGGTTGCTTGAGTTGCTGAAGTTGCTCTCACATTCATCAATCCAGCAGAATTTCTTCTCCTTCTTTTGCAAAGAGTGATAGCATGAGCTATCAGCGAAAATCTGACTATGAACCTCCTATAATGGCTTGCGGACCATAGCCAGGGATGCGTCTATTACGTTTCTTGGTGTTGGCCACTCTTGAATATGCTTTGTACCTTCTCGGGATCCATAGCGATCCCTTCCCGGATATAATGTGTCCCGGATAATGGATCTGCTTTTGGTAAAAATGAGCATTTCCGTTTTGCGTAGTGGTGTTCTCTCAACACTTGCGGCACCATTCTAAGATGTTGTTAGTGTTCTTCCTCTGCGTCTTGGAATACACCAAGATATCGTCTAAAGAGACTAGCGACAAACTTGTCGGATGGTTTACGAACCTCCATTCATTAGGCACATGAAGGCGGCCGGTCGTTGGGCGGATCAAGCGGCACCAGCGTAAAGGATTCATAATGGCCGTGCAACGTTACGAAGGCAGTCTGCTTTGCTGATGTCTTCATATTTTATCCTCCCTTGATGATACCGGACCGAAGATCTATTTTTGAAAATACTTTTGGCATCCTTTAGCTGATCAAAAGATCATCAATCATTAGCGAGAGGATATTTTTTCTTCACAGTGGCTTTGTTCAGTTGTCTTAAGTCAATACATAACCTCAGCGTCCCATCTTTCTTCTTCACGAGATAGGGTAGGGATCCTCCGGTGACCTTATTTGGGATAGGTGTACCCTTTCTTTAGCTCGCGGTACCGGGGTACAACTCTTTGGAAGCTCGTTATTGCTCATTCTATCGGGCTTTGGCGGAGTACTCCAAACCTTCGATTCTATAAATCGATGTCCCTCTTTGGAGATAGCCGGGCACCTCTGAAACACATCTTTGAATTCTTTGAGAACCCTGTGGTCTTCTAGATTGAGACCACATCTTGGAATACTTCTTCCACGCGGGCTACAAATAATTGGCGACCTTTCGGTAACATTTCTTGATTTTGCATAGCTGAGATTTCTCCTAACGACCGCGACTCACGCGGGAATTCCTTGGACTGTTATTTGATTTCCTTCTTCGTTCAAGCATGCCGTCTCTTGTTTGGCTTTCCTGGATTTTAGCGAGTTCTATATGGATGCGTGTTTTGGTTAATGCGAACTTTAATTCGGTTATTTTGGAACTTCCAGTTTAGGAGTTTTGCAACTCGATGTTGAGGTTTACTATCCTCTCAGATTTACGATCTCCGATAAGCCCTAACCAAGCTAAGCCCTATCGATGTGACCATTGTCTTATTGACCGGATATCATCCCTTATCGGAGGTTGAGGGTTTTACGCAAGTATGTATCGCTAAAATGTGGCAGTGAATCCCGATTTCGATATGCTTTTATCTTTGGCTCACTCCACCATTTCGACCCTACCGGTCCACGCGGACCATACTATGAACCTCTACCTACCACTCATCGCGGTTTCGGCGATTTCAACCTCAAGCTCATATGCTCACGGGATCTCGATGGGTCCGGTCGTTGACTTGTCAACCATCCTTTCTCCTGTTGCTATAATCTGCCGCGTCACTCACGATGAGTCGATTATTACGCCTGCGTATCGAATTCACGTGTCGCGGTGATTTCCGATGCTTTCCGAAACTTTCTTTTCGCTGAATTCTCCAGACCATCCTGGTCGCCTTTTAAACTTTAACCAACCAGCGGTCAAGTTAGGTTCATGTGACCTCTACTCGTGACCGTACTCAAAGCTCGTCGGGGTTTCGAGTTCGGAGTTTCAAAGTGTATGAATCACTTGTCACCGGGGTTCGATTTCCGGTGAACTTCCAACGCGATGGATTCACTCTTGGCCGGGACTTTCTCGATGGTGCAGATCTCTGACATGTGTCCATTAAATGAACGGTCCGGATCTTGTGGCGAATTCGCGGATCGCGATTCGTGTGACAAGATTTCTACATCTTCGAGAACTCCGATTCTCAATTCAGAGCTCTCGGGATTACGACCGCGTGTCCACTCTTGAGATTCTCACGGCTATGATCCCTCCCTCGAGTTCCGGGGAGGCTAAAGGTCGATTCTTGCCTTAGTAAAAACGATGACTCTATCGATGCCTCTCCGGACTCCTCTACCGCGGGACTTAAGTCACCGGTAACTTCAATCGGCTTCAGGGCGGTTGACGGTTAATCCCACAAGGATATTACGACCCACGATCCTCCCGAGTTAAACTCATGTGCAGTATCCAAGGCTTTAAACCTTGTGCCCGTTCTCCAGATCTGACGGTTAAAAGGGTTAAGTCATCCCGCCAGAACAAATCGTGGTTATAACACCATTAGTGTAGAGACCCGTCTCCCCGTGGTCATGAACCATACCAGCTGCGGTTTCATAGCACGCTAAACCTCATATTGAGCTTATAAGCGCGGTCAAGCAACTACTTGATGCTGCTTGGAACAAGTAACATCCGAGTGGCCCGTTCGGTGGAATTTCTCCTACATTCGGTCAAAGGCGGCTCCAGTATCTAGGCTTAGTTTGAAACCTTGGCACCGTTACCAATTTGTAATGTACCAATTTCTCTAATACCAATTTTGCTTAGTGTACCAATTCACTACCGAGGTTCTACTTAAACCTCTCAATTTACCATTCATTACATAGATTTTACATAATTGGTCCAGGAATTATAAGCACATGCATTTAACCCGAATTAAACTTGCCACATTTAAAGAAATACTGAGTGAAACATATCTCGTTACTGCTAAAATCACACATTCCATAGCATTCATCATTAATTCATTTACACAACGGAAAACATGATAATATATCTGACCTGATGCGTGCCAAAATATGTTCAAAACATAATTCAGATTACTTATATTTTATTTGGTAGCAGCATTCACCAACCAGTCACGGGCCTTCGAACCTCTAATAGACCACAGCATTCATCGAGCTCAGCGATGGGAGTCACCCCGGCCAGGACGAGCTCCACCCAGAGCAGGAATCTAGACTCAAAGGCGGAGGTTCACGGGGAGCAACACATACACATTCCAGCGGAAGAAGCTCTCCCGAGGAGTCTCCCCGCGCTCGCGCACCGCGGACCACTCATTCCCCATGCTTGTTCCGCGGGAGAGTGCACCTTCTCGTCACCTAGAGCCGATCCCTTCGGCTACCGGTCTCCCTTACCTTGGGTTACGAGAACAGACCGGACCGGAAGTCCCCGGGCTCTACAAAGGCATTTCTGAGTTCCTTCGGGAGTCCTCTTCTTCCCTGCGCACTCCCTCACGGAGAGTGCGGCTCACAGATAACAAGCCTCCGCGGCGATCGATGCTAGCGATCCACGACATCACGGAAACACGGTCACGGGTTTCCCCAATTCCCCGATTCGACAATAAGCTAGATGATCTCTAACAATGTTTCTCCGGAGCGGGGACTCCCGCGCCGCAATTGCTTCGACTTCGCTTAGAGATAACCACGGACACTTCCACTCAATTCGGCCTGGGCTTCTCATTAGCGAGGGAGCGCTCACGGGCTTTCTCAGAGACACGGGATTTCTCAGGGACCAACACAGACTCCACGCTCGATGGATAGGGTGTTCATGGATTCTTGAGGACAACATAGGATTTTCTCTGCAATATCGGGATTACATGCGGGTCTCTTGCAAACTGGCCTCCAAGCTCTCGCTCAAGCCGTCAGATTGAATGGATGTGCACCCCTTCACGGCTTCGCGCCTTACATTTTATTTGCATGCACCAAGATTGACACTTGTCACCACGGGGTACGTCGCGTTCCATGCAATACGCCCTCCTCCACCATGGAAATCCGTGTCCTTCTAAAAGGACTTGGGATAAAAGAATGTGCACATGGATTTTTGGAAATAATATTAAAATATTATTCCCCAAGGAATTAGCCCCTAGGTTTAGCCCCTAGACTCCATGATTATCCCCCTTTTCCCACCTTCCATCCCCTAGTTCCTTGCCCCTCACGTGGACGCTCGATCCCCCTTCACTCATTCATGCGTGGTGATGCATTTGGCGGTGTTTATATTTTATTAAATGCATACATACAAGTACAACGGCGGGCTCGGCCTTCAACCTTGGAAATACAGCTCTAACAACACATAAACCCTGACTTATAGGAACTTCGGCTCTACCGATACAACACATATGTACAATTTGTTTCATACATGAGGTTTATAGGGGATGGAGCGGGTACATTACATCTACCACAGATGCTTGCGGTATACTCCACGGTCACTGATGTGAAAGTCCCTAAAATAAAGGCAACTAGGTTGCCGACTCATGAACAATCACCAAGAGGGTACAATTGACAGTCGGATTCGCAATGAGTAGGGTATCAGCTTCGAAACCTATCAAGGGTATCGAAATCTAGTGTTCTAGAAGCCGAGGGACCTCGAATGGATTGGAGACCCATGAAGCTCCGTGGAAATGCGATCAATGGAATCTAAGACAAGTCCTCTATATGTGTTCCCCGCTACACTTGGTCCGATTTTGGAGGGGTTATCTCCACCACCTTTCCTCATAGCGACCTCGTGTTTAGCCCACGTGTTAGAGGGGGTCCCGGATAACTTCGATCTTGGACTTTTAAGACTCCCTATCATAAACTCTTATGTATTGTTTGAAGCCTTGAAGAGTTTCCTCTCAACCTAAATCAAGGCTACAACCTAATCTAGTTGATGGACCCTACAAACATAAAGTCTAGTAAATTTTTAAATAAGCGTAATTTTTCGCGGCTTGATTTACTCAAAAAGGGAGTGGTAGTGCAATTGATGTTGTTAATACTCTTGCAAAAATGATGGCCGATATGAACTTTTAACCAAAGAATGATTATATTTCTTATTTTTTTTTTTCTTCGAAATGCTTTTTAAAATTAGAAAGCTACAATGCTATGCTAATTTCTTTTCATTTCAAATAACAATGCAAAGAAAATGCCGGAAAGAAAGAGATCTAGTAAGTTTTTTTATATATATTTTCTTCCAATCAAAGCAGAAATAACAAAAGATTCTAAAAGCGACTGAATGCCGCGATTCATGCCCCAGGCCATGAGGAATTTTTCAAATGCAACTCCTTTTTCTTAAAATTTCAAGATAAAAATAAGTTAAAGAAGCTAGGAAACACAAAATATTTTAAATGAAAAGCAAGCTATCGGAATACAACCTAGGATAAAACTGCTTATGATAGAGACCAGAAAGAAACAAGAAAAATCTAGGAAGTAAAAACTTGATAGGGAAGGGATGATTGCCTCACGAAAATGTTTTGAGCAGGATACCCATTTGTCCTTCAATGAGCCGGTATTAAATGGACTGCCCAAAGGCGAGGGATGCATATGCATGCGTGTTACTACAAGCTCGTGTGCCTCGTTTTCTCCTCAAAGAAGAAATACAAGCCGGCTAAACTAAGGAGAATGCGGTATTGAGAACGAGGGAATCTCTTGAAGACACGGCTTTGCACGGCGAAAAAGATGCAAGGAAAAGGTTGATCTAAGGTTTTTACCTGATTATGGATTGTTCAATCAGAGACTTTGAAGGACCCATAAGATCCCTGAGAATGATCACTTCTGAGGGGAGAGGATGAATACCTCTTCTTGAGAAGGATTTTGCTGGGTTCTGTGACACACAACTAGCACTTCATCGGCCAGTACGCGGCACGTGTGAAGGTAGGGTGTGTGTACACACATGCAAAACCTGCTCACAGGTTGCATGTACCTCTATGACTTCCCAAAAGAAAATGCATCAAGCAAAGAAATTAGGAATGCTGGTATGGAAGACCCGAGAATCCCTATCTCAGAACTCTTCGGAAACTGGAAAAAGGTGATGAAACCACTTTAAAACTACTAAAAAGTATCGGAAAGGCTTCAATCCCGATTATGGTCACCAATTACATTTGTGGAAATCCCTCCTGATTAGTATGGTCACCAATTCTGTTGTGGGTGGGAAATCCCTCCTACAGACTAGCACTAAGGGTTTTATCATGCATGCAGAAATGACCTAAAGATTCTTACTTTTTACCATCATCCCATGCCTAAACCCCCATTATTCATATGTAAATACAAGGCTCAAGGGATCAAGTTGACGTACCTTATTTTTCATGTTTGATGTTGATCTCTTTTCGCACTTGGTCGTTCTTTGTCTTCAACTCTCCTCCCAATGCTGACCTGCATTCACAAAAGATGAGCAAAGAACTCCACATGTATTTGATCTATGAACTAATGGGTTAGAGATTTAATCAATGGTACAATCAATATTCAAATAATGACAATCTCATGTGGCGGGATAGGAAAAACAATTCTTTTATTAACTTTAAAATGATACCTTACAATGATAAAGTCGGCTACTACTAATTGATCCCGGTCCTGGGTTCTTCTTCTATTATCTTCCAACTGCTTTGCTCTATACTTCTCTTTGCACAAGGATGGCTAAAGGTTGGGACAAAAAGAATGCTCAATTGGGTATAGTTTCTTTACTATGATTTTCCTCCTTTCAAATGGGAACCCTACCCCTTCTTTTATAGGCTAGAAGGAGCTAGGTATTTGGTCGAATGATTGGCCATGCATGGCCGAAAGGATACCCAAAGTTGTGTGTTTCATCAACAACTTTCCTCATTATTCCCGGTGGTGGCGCATGCGTAGGCACTGCATCACCTTTGGCACTATTTTCTTCTCCTCATTTCCTTTGGGAAGTTTCTCACAACCACCGGCTTGAAAAATAGGAGATGTGAGAGAAAACCATATTTTATTTTTCTTACTGGCTGAGGACTGGTTTTTGCTCGTTGTTACCGGTGGTGGAGCATGCACAGAATTTGTTGTCTTATTTGGCCCTATTTCCTCCTCCCCAATGCCTTTGGGAATTTTCTCACAACCACCGGCTTGAGAATCAGAAGATGACGAGAAAATTTGGTTTTCATGGGGCGTAAATGATCTCCCCCCCGAAACTTGATTTGTTCTACGGTATTCATTCAAGAAATTTATTTGGTTAAGGGCCAAAATATCATCGAGAAACTTCTTTTGATGTTCACAGAGTGAGTCCACTAGATTATGCAGACGATGGGCACATTTAATAGGTTTTTAGTACTTAATCAGTTTTGTATGGACAAGATTAAATATTGATGGAATATTCTTAGTAGTCCCAATAAATCAATGGTTGTGATTTCAACCACTAACTTCCTCACTATTATAAAGACATCAGTTTACATGTTTATTATTTTACTTTTATTTAAAAATATTTAAAATTTACTATGGTTGCTAGTTTATTACCATGTATGAGTGATTAGGGTTTCATTTTATAGGCCAACCTAAACCTTTGGCCTTCACCATCCATGTTCTGGACACACTGCCTCCTTCCACTCAACTCCTTCCAACTCCTTTCGTCCACCTCTAGGCCGTTTCTCTTTCCTGACAATTCAGGTTTTGCAAGCCGTCTTTTTGCGAACTGGCGTTCACCAGCCACAAATTTGTGGTTGTGCTAGTATTTAATTACATTTAATAATGGAGCTTTAAATAAATAAGTTTTAGATGGGTGTAAAATTTTACAACGATTCCAAGGTATTTGAATTTGTACCACTGGAAGATAAGTTTTAGATGGGTGTAAAATTTTACAATGATTTATGGTATTTGAAATTGTACCATTGGAAGGTATTTGGTAGAACGGTCAAATACCTCCCAACGGTACAAATTCAAATACCTTTCACTAGTACAATTTTAAATACCTTCGAATGCAAATCTTAGTTGGCATTCAAGCTTGGAATGCAAATAATGTCTATTCATAAAGAACATGGACAATAAAATTAATCTATTGTAGCAAGGCATCATTGTGAAGAGGCGGTGACCAATTTCCATTCCTTTTCTATAAAAAGCGGTGGAACATGCCGCTAAAGCCATAGCTATTCCTAATAGCCTCATGTTGGTGAGGTGAGCATCTCTTATCTGAAATGATATCTATCTCAGAGTTACTATGGAGGAGGATCGGAAATATGAACATGCTAATCGTCTGCATAATCTATGCTAAGCTCATCTCAACGCTGACCAACTTTGGGAGAAAAGAGGAGTTTGCATCGTAAAACTCCCGAAGCCTGAATTCATGAAGTAACATTAGTTGTGGATATATGGATCCATGTGGCCAGTTCTCAACCATCGATATACAAGGGACACATGGCGCTAGATCCTTTAGTTCGGAAACTGGGCACTCCAGGGAATTTGAGGGGTGGTGTGTCAAAAAGATATGAATCCCAAAGTAACGAGAGTCGTTGATTTGAATATGATTTGGGACTTTTTCTCACTATCAAATCTAGGTTGTGCTCAGCCTGACATTGAGCTACTCTGGGAACAAATTGGAGATTACACGGAAAAATATCCGAAGTCCGAAACAATGAAGTGAAGGGAACCGTTGATTTGAGGACATGTTGGATCCCTCCTTGATTGTTGGATCTACCCCATGATCAATTCGGATTTGACTACTTCGAGAGAAATGAGAGTTCTATAGCATGAAACCCTCGAACGTCAAAGTTAAAAAGTAGCATAGACCATTGATCCAAGGGGTAGGTATACCAACCTTAGCCATGAGATGGAAGGGTATGAAAGACGATAAGACCAAAGTGATGAGGCACAATGATGTCACCTAGGATGACGTGGACCCAAGATTGATGTGACATGTGTCACCCATATTTGTATGTATCACATACCCTATGGACCCATTGGGAATTGACACATGTCACCCCTGGCCCTTCTACGTGTCAACCTGTGGTACGTGCCCACCTGGCCGAAGTGGTTGGTGAAGTGACTGGTACTACAGGAGTCCAAGACTTCGGGACTCCGAACGTTTTAGGGTGTAGTATGGTAGACAAATGAAAAGGCCCGAAGGCGAGAGCCACATGGAAAACTTACAGGACTTTGGAAGTTTGAAACTTCGGGTGGTCTCGTGCATAGATAGAAAAGAGGCGTGAAGCACTGAAGCGCCGAATTCCTCCACAATTGATATATGAGAAGGAGATTAAGTCTAGTCATGGGATTGGATGTTCGATGGTCTTCTACCGTGGAGGGAGCTTAGAAACAACATGTGTGAGGTGGATCCACATGAGCGCCACATGTCCCTCAACCAATGAACGCCCAAAAAACTTTGGGAAGCCATAACCTCCAACCCGAAGCTCGGATTTGAGCCTGGTATTAGTTATTAGAATGCTACAGGTGATTAGAAGAGGATAAAGACGTCAGACAGAGGATATGAGATGTTAAGAAGAGAAAAATTTGGATGCCCCATCCCTAGGAAAGCTATTAAGGGGTCGGGTGTGTTACAAATATCCTCAACCCCAGGTGCATGAGGCGAAGGGTCCTTATCCTCCTTCGTCTTTTTCATGAATAGTTGGTTTCCTAGTAAGTTGGTTTACGTTGAAGGACGGGGTTTTTGTGCTAAGACTCAAAATGGTCTAGCTAGGAAATTACACATAACAATTTTTTTATTGTATTCAAAGTCCTAGGAGTAGCTACTACTAGTCCTTTAGATTCAACAGACAGATCTTTCATAAAACTTAAGATAATTTACTACACTTTTTCTAGTCTATTTTCCTTAGTGGCATGCCAACAATAGGATTTTTGATATATTTTCCAATGGAAATATAAATAGATCGGGATTATTAAAAAAAAAACTAGTGAACTAGAAGGACCCCCAAACATAGCTTCTGGATAAAATTACACAAGCTTCTTCAAATTCAAAAAAAAAATTCAAGACAACATACAAACCCATCATAAGTTAGTAAAATACCATGAAAAATGAGCATATAAACATTGAATCGAGTAAGAATGGAAACAAATCAAATTCAATAAGTGAACCTAAAATCTAACATAGTGTGTAGCTCGAGCAACATTAAAATTTCAAGGATCAACGCAACATAATATTAAGAACATCAAACAACAACCCCATAAGAAGCAATGCCAAAATTAGTAGCCTAAAAAATTTGATCCAATGAAGAAGATATCAATCACTCACATTCAACATGTAGTATGATCTCTTTAATCTAGTGTATAATTCACTTTAGATTATTTTAGAAATATGTTGAACTATTATTATCTACACTAGAAGAATATTAAGAACAAGGCCACTTCCTAATTAGAGCATCCACATAGCTTGAAAATAA
>SNQJ01S0208833.1:0-16138 GCA_010110895.2 Picea sitchensis | reverse complement strand
AGTGAGGAATCTCCAACAAATTCAGAATCCCTATGTTTTCCAAGCTTGTCACCCATTGCTTTGGCTGCAACATTGGATCTCCTAATGGCCCTATGCCCAGACTCTCCATATACACCTGTTGTGAAAATTATGGGAATTTGCTAGTGTCAGACACATCATGGTCTGCATATATTATCCTTTCGATGCAACCCAGTAGAGTTGATGTGGCCTATACCCCCTCTGGAATGCGTGGTAAGATGATCGAGGTGTCAGGATGCTTGCGTGGAGACTGCACAATGGTATGTTTCTCCTTTCTCTATTTTGGCATGTTGGATGTCCGAGCCTTTGGTTCTCTTTCTTCCCATCCTGACTCTTGATGCGTTGTGATATCCTTTTTGGCCCTCGACCAAGTTTTGGAGAACCTTGGTCATGTTTAACCATTTTTGGGACTTCGACAAGCTGGTCAAAGATGGAGGGCCTAGGCGAAGTGGAGATCGCGATATCTCGCCCCCTTTTGTGGTATTTTTGGGGATTAGGGTTTATGTAATGGGTATGGGATGTCAACCCATGGATTTACCCATGCTTAGGCCCCATTTGTAATGTATAAATAAATATCTAGGTGATGTAAGAAATAATAGACCTAGTAGAATCGGCTTAGTGCGGATCTAGAGGCTTTGTGCATACTATTTGTTAAGACTTGCAGGGCTAAGTGCAAGTGATTGTAAGAATCTTGTGTACAGACTATGTAAGAAGGCTTTGTGCTATGACCTAACTTGATGTAAGAAGTTGGGCTTTCAGGCTATGATCCAACTTGGGAAGGAGGATCCCAAGAAGGTGCGCGAGATCTCATGTCCATGCAAGAGTGGGTTTTGATGCTCGGTGCATGTAAGAAGATTGAAAGAAGATAATAAAGAAGAAAAGAGTTGGTGGATGTAGTCTCTACTAATCGGGTGAATCCATGACATCCCCGTGGTTGTTGTAATTTCTTTGTGAT
Source organism: Picea sitchensis (assembly GCA_010110895.2). NCBI lineage: Eukaryota > Viridiplantae > Streptophyta > Pinopsida > Pinales > Pinaceae > Picea > Picea sitchensis. The sequence continues at coordinate 15,165 of SNQJ01S0208833.1, read as the reverse complement.
ATTGATATGATTTATGCTTAGTAAGCCAATCTTTTATGTACAAGTTATATGACCATGTAGTATCCTAGTGCTTAATAACATGAATGAATGCTAGATCCTGTTGATGTTATGTGCTAAATTGGTTAGATATGCTTAGATTTTGTTGAATACCGCATTGTTCTCTATAATTAGGATTTTAACCTATGATGTGAAGAAGGGTAAAATATAATGAATGTTAACCTGCTAAGTGCTTTATTAAGTATTTTGATCACAGATCTGCATATTCCCACCTAGGTTGTAGACACTTGGGTCCCGCAACCCTCAGATCTGACTTCTCGAAAAGAGACTTCATATGATTTGCAAAAGCGTCGAAAGGGACAATAGTTGGGGTTTTTTGGTGCGCTATTGAAGCATTGAATCTTGGGTCTTCCCTTGTGCCAACAGATGGTTCTATTGTCGAGACCTGGAATTTTGATTGCTAGGAACTGAAGAAGAAAATGCTTTGTGAAAAATAAGATCTGTGTGTAAATTTGTTGTTATAGTGCACAATACTCTACTTGGACTTGTGAAGCTTTGTTCCAAGAAGAGAAGTTCGACCAAGAAAAGAGGTAAGATCTTAAAGATTAAGTTCTAATAAAGGTAAGATAAGTGGAAATTTTTACTTGGAAAGAATGAATCTAGGTATATTTGATAGATTTCATCCGAATCTGAAAACTAGGCACATCTAGAAGAAGAAGATGGACATGAACAGATCTCATAGAAATAGTGAAAGATATGTTATTCCTATGCATAGGCAATCTTTTGGATCATCAAGTGGATGCGCAGATCCTAGAAAGATTTTTACAAGGTCTATCACTCAGGATCCCAAAGGCAGAGCACATGAAAGGTTGGGGATCGCTAAGAGAAAGAGAGGATTGACCTTTTTTAGCTGCGTAGACCGACATATTGCTAAGGAATGCCCGGTAGAGGTCCCATTTTCCTTTGTTGTAAGTCTACTGACAATGAAGTTTTGGATTGTCCTAGGATGATTGATAAAGTTGAATAGATGAACATGAGACAAGAAACCATGAGGAATGTCAAGAGACTAAGAATATGCCAAAGAACTAGAAAGAATCAAAGACTGTATTAATATAGATTAAATAAATCCTGAATGATCACAAAGACATCGTCTTATTAGATATCTTAAAAGATGAGTGTATAGAAACAATAATAGGAGACTTCCACATATACTGTGTATTGGATGAATAAACAAAGGTGAACATTATGACGTAAAGTACTTGGGAAATTTTGGAAAGCTCCCATGATTCCCTTCCATTGGGATAGGAATAGGATTGTTTAAAGGAAACATGATAGCCCTTCCTATGTGGAAGATTTACTCATGTACCTATGAGTGCTCATGGAACATCTACGTAAGAAGGATTCGAGGTCATTAAGTTTTTGAGAAATCTTCCTTTTTCACTTTTGTTTGGAAGGACATGAATTGAGAGAGATCAGATCCAGAGAAAAAGAGAGGAAGATATAGAACATAGAAAGAAAGAATTAAGGGATTTCATGGCTAAGAGAATAGTACTTAATAGAAGAATAGGAGGACAAGTCAAAGCGACTGAGGGCCAAATAACTGGTTGTCAAAGTTGGAAAGAACTCAATAAGGCTTAAAGAACTTATCCATCCAAAAGAGAAGAGAACCTACTCCACAAAAAAGTAATAGAAGAAGTATTACCCTCAACCTCGTGGAAATACCCCTTAGCAAGTGCGAAGTTACTATTCTAAGAAAGGATAAGAACAAGAATGGAAAGAAAAATCCAGAGATGTAGATCACCGGAAATAAAGCAAGAAATCTCAAGAAGAAGAAAGAAAAGCTATGAAAAATATGCGGTGAGGTTCCATAGATGACTTCGCAGAAGGAAGGCTTGTAGAACCTGAACCTCACCGGAATAGAAGAACAACATTGACTAGCACTTCTCCACGACAAAGAAATATGAATGTTGGAGGCGCCCCGACCATTATAACGATGCTCCAAAACGAGTAGAAACACAATTATTACCAGAAATATCACCATTAGACCATCGAGACCATGCCATAACAGACAAAAAATATGTTAATGAAGGCTTCTCAACCATAGCAAGAGATCTGTTGCCAAGTTACCTATTTATCACATCACGCCATGCACCAAGAACAATTTTTCCAATTGTGATTATCCGAGCCCAAGAGAACTAATTTCTTCAATGAGGCTTTTTGAGACCTCGCCACCTATTCTACTTACCTTTAGCATTTTTCCACCTATCCAAAACATTTAATCATGAGCATGCATGTCGAGCAACCTTAGCGTAGTAAAAAGAATCAAGGTGTTGGCCTCAAAATGCAAGAAAATTAGTGATCGAAGTGCACAGACCTACAAGAACCTTGCAGAGGACCCAGAACTAAGAGAATTAAAAGCACAACTTCAAGAGGCAAAGCAACAAGTATCGACAATGAAAGCACAACTGAAACTGCTTTCAACAGTTGAGAATATGAAAATGTCACAAGAACAATGCTAGCTCAACAAATGTGTCCATGCCATCTAGAGTAACACCCATGGAAGGGACTCAGACCTAACTCCATACAAAATCAATCTTTGCCACTGGAGTAGATAGAGGGACAAGGAGAAACGCTTTGTGATCAAGAAATTCTAAGGGAACAATGCTTGTAAGGACTGGTCACAGAGAAAGTCATCTAGGAGTTCACCGAGCAAGGGAGGACTAAGCATCAAGTTGAGGAATCTCAGCCAAGCTTTCTAAGGCCTTTCTTTGAAGCAGAGTTGTTCGAATGCAATGACTGTGATGAGTCATAGGCAGTGTTGGGGTCTCATATCTCTAATTCCCAAATTCTTGACACTGCTCTACCATTTTTGGGAATTTCAACAGTTGGTCGAAGACGGCACCTGTGCTGAAGCAGGATCATGGAATATCACTTCCTTTTGGGATTTTGGGATTAGGGTTTATGTAATGTGCATGGGATTCCAGCCCATGGTTTTAACGTTTAGGCCCCATTTATATCGTATAAAAATATATATATAGGTGATGTAAGAAATAATATACCTAGTAGAATCGGCTTAGTACGGATCTAAAGGCTTTCTCGCATAATATGTGTTAAGACTTGCAAGGCTAAGTGCAAGTGATTGTAAGAAGCTTGTGTGCAAACCGTAAGTTAGCTGGGCTTTGTGTCAAGTGGGACCTAACTTAGGAAGGAGGATATAGCGAGGTGTACGCAGATCTCCTATGCTATTGGTTTTTGGCTCTATGCATGTAAGAATATTGAAAGAAGATAATAGCAAAGAAGAAGAGACAGGATTCTAGCCCCACACTGTGGTGAACTACTTACATCCTATGTTATAATTGCTTTGTGATATTACTAAGGATTTATGCTTAGTGATGAATATTTATGTATTTTAGATGCATCCGATGTAGCATCTAGTGTTTAATAACAGAATCACCTCTGAGGATCTATTGATGCTATGTGCTAAATGGTCGACATTCTCTTCGACGTTGAATACCGTTGTTCTGTAATTAGGGCTTTTACTTGCTATGTGAATAAGGGTAAAATATAATGATTGTTAATTGCTAAGTTCTCTGTAAAGTGTTAGAATCACAAATATGTATCCCAGCTTGTGGTTGTATGACACTGATTCCTACAACCCCCTACTCCATACACTGTGAGACTTCATCTTCTTCGCAGTGTTTCTGAAAGGGCTGGTATTTAGGGATTTTTTGGTGTTCTCTTGAGCATTCAACCCTGGGTCCTGTCAAGCAGCCAACAACTGAGTATACACTCTACCATGGGCCCCACCATAGGTTGTGTCCTTGGCCCATCATATTGGGTCTCCCAATTAATAACGGCCATTGTTTCTATGGTTCATCCTTGGAAGGTTGTTGTGGGTTGCCTGTGGTTGATGGGTCATGGCCCTATGCACTATCGTACAAATCAATATCCATCATGTCCATTGTCAAGGCATTCCCTCTTCCTCTACCAATGTGACACTCACTTGTTTGACCTGTGGTGAGGGAATTTCATCAACATCGACGAATTCCCCCCTGTGTGTGTAAACTATTGTTCCCATCTTTTATAGCTTCCTGCGGTGACTTGTGGCTACTACGTGTTTTTCATGATTTTTTTGCGAGGTGCAATGACCTTTGGGGGTGCCATCATGGCACTCTTCCTTCCCCATTGAGCTCACTTTGTTTTGCTCTCTAAATTTACATTCTCCTCTCATCTTCGCTCTCCTTAGCTTGCTGTGTTTGCAAATGGCTAAGTCTCATTTTAGCCCATGTTTTCATTACATATATATACACCATAAGTGCCTTGAATCTTTCAAGAAGCTTATTTTGCTATTAATGTACTATTTTTTTTACTATTCCTTCATTCAAATTTGGAATAATTCAATTCATGCCTTTTACCCCATCTATAGGTTTTTTAGTTTTCATCACACTGCTCTCAATTGTACCTTTTGGTGCATTGTACATTTCTATTGTGAATTTTCCCCTATCAGATTGTGTTTTATTCCTATTAGCCATATGTTGTCTTTGGTCACTTTGTCTTTTTGTCACGCTGATTCCACTATCTGTTGTGTACGATATTTCCTAGTATTTTGTATCATTTTCCTTTATTTTCTAATTTTTCTTTCATTTTTCCTATTTTTCACTTCTTGTATCTCTTTTGTCATTTTTATGTCTAATATATACTATGGTACACTATATACATGGATTTATTCCTATGTTGTAACTTTTAAGAAGTAGTAGGTCGACTTTCCCTGTGATAGCGTTTCGCATAAATTTCATTGATCATTCCTTCCGCCATGTTCCTCCTGCATTTGAAGCTGTAATGTGATCCCCATCTGTGATAGTATTTATCATATGGCCCTAGCCAATGCATTTGGAACTTTACTAGGGTGTTGTAAAATTTACAGATAGAGAAGAACTAGGTCTCCCTCCTTAAAAACTCTTCTTTTTAATATGACTGTCATGCTAGGATTTAATAATTTCATAATTTCCTCGGTGAAGTCCTGCAAGAATCATATCCTCCTCCATTTCCATTATTTGACTTAACCTCTCTTGTATTTTTCCTCAGAATAAGCTGGTAATTGCTACTATGCATAGACTAGTGTAACATCCCAGTTTTAACCCATATGAACTATAGGTATTGCGGTTCGTGACTTTAGGTCGTGAGTCATAGTGCTGAAAAGGGATAGATTCCTAGAAATGTAATACTTCATATACTTTAATACAATACACCGCTGGCCGTATGACCGAAAAAGACAAAGATAGGGGTATGATTCGACGAGAGAGGATGCTTGAGGATCTAAGTCTTCTTTTATTATTTTATTTTACCCATACTTGATTTTATGGAGAAAATGGGCTACATGAGATTCTTGGGAGGGAGGCCATGTGGCTCTTTGTCTTCATGTTATTTAAAAATCCCTTGTGCTTTGCCCGTTTCTTCCCTTTTCCTTTTTTCTTCTTCCTCTTCACTCACTACAGCTAGTTCGTGTGCTCTTGGCTGAGCATGGAGATGATGGTAGGGAAGAGGAGAGCCATCATTGAATGGATGTAATGATTTATTGATTATTCCAGAAGGGAATGGATGATCGTGTGCATGATCTTGATGGCAATTCAGATAGAATTGTCCACAACCAAGAATCCTTGGAGTCCTGAGGAATATTCTTAACCAGAATCATTGGAGCCTTGGAAAGAGATGGACATCCTGAGGGAATACGTGGCAGAGAAGGGTGGTCCATTCCTCTCGGGGCTGTGTAGGTTGGGTAGAAGAGATATGGTGTACTTGGATTGTTGTGAGTGCTAAAATGCCTTTGATAGCTTGAGTGATGAGAGGCATGTTAGTCATGAGACTGATGATAGTTCAAATGGAACTGTCCACATTTGAGAGTCCTTGGAGTTTCCAAGAGGGATATTTCCTAACCAGTAACACCGGAGCCCTCGAGAGAAATGGAACAACCTCATGGACTACATGGTAGTTAAAGGTGTCCATTTCTTGGGCCAGCAAGCCGAGGGGAAAGAGAGATGGAAATTAGGATTTGTTGTGAGGTTAGGAAACCTAAGAGCTAGTTATCCATCTGTTGTGTGTTTTAGAATTGGTCAGAGCTCGGCCCTTCCGATTCATAATCCTGGCTTGGGGGTGACCTAGTATTGAGAGTAAATGAACAATAGTGTCTATGTTTGGGAGGAAAGTCCTTGGTCCGCTTGGTGAATGTTTCCTTGGAATATAAGTGCTCTCTATGTTTTGTATGTAATGTTTATTTCCACAGTGTATTTACCACTATCTCAGATATGTATTTTAATGTGTCTATCCACGGGCTATTTTTTTCATGGCACATTGTTTATCTCTTTATGCTGTGGCATGGATCTGACCTTTATGCATGTGGTGCATGATTCAACATTGCTTATAAGTCCTTGTTTTATAGATAAGATCAGAATGGAGTCTTGGGACCGCAGCAGGCCCCTGCTGGTGGTTGGGTGCGCTTGATCTAGCGGGCATACCCGACTCCTATGGGTGGCTAGGTATGCTACAGACACATCGAGCTTTGGTTGAAACACCTGATATGGGTTGGGTCCGGCGGTTAGAGTCTCATGGTTGAGATCAAATTCACCTCAAGTGAGAAAATCGGCAGGATCTAATGGTGTTGCAGATTTCACGAAGAACTAGAACTTTTAGAGATCCTTTATAAGGATTAAAGGATCGTGGACCGCCCTTTCACCAAGAGATCACCATCAGGGGATCAAGAGAGAGATCTAGGATCATTGTATCGGAGGGCAGGTGAACAAGGTCCATCCGATGAAGGCGAAGAAAAAGTTGTCACAACCATCGATTCATCGAGAGAAATCAACTATGGGGAGGTACTGGCGTGGGGATCAAGAAGAAAATTAAAGTTTCGCAAGTTATGAGCCCATAATCACTCAGGATCATTGATATCTCTAGATCAAATAATCATTAGGTAGATATCTATCCTAATTAATGACAAGCATATTCACTTTGTAGAGATCGAAAAGAAATTAAAGAGTGAGTGAGCTGAGTCTCCCCAATCACCTCGTAAGGGTCATCGACATTCAAGGAAAGGGACACATGTCGACGCTTGGTCATTGAGAATTTGGATCTCGTGGAGAATTAGAGTGTTCAGTGCGGAAATCGTGAAATCCCAAAGAGCCAAGTGGTGGGCATGATGACATCACCTAGAGGTGTTGTGGACCCCGGAAGGTTAAGCAGTTTGGAAATTTGGAGTTTGGGAGATTTGAGGAATCCAAGCATAAAATATTCCGGTTCTAAATTTGAAGTGACGTGGCTCATGGACATCACCTGGGATGACTTGGAAACATGGGATGTGTGCGATGTGTCAGTGAGTTTTGAACCCGTGGAATATTGAAGCTCAGGAACGCGATACCGCGGTCACCCGCCTGATTGGGACATGTGTTTGCTTCTAGTATTTCGCCACATGAAAATAGATCGTGCAGTCTGAAAACTGAGCACTCTGGAGGAAAAATATGTGACAATTTTCATTGGGTCAAGAACTTATGAAGGCCCAAAGGCCGTGAGTACATATTGACCATTGATCCCAGAATACACACAACAATAGATCTTGTAGTCTGGAGACATGCACCGAGGGTTTCCGTGTTTCACCACCACCAGCAAACCCCGGTCAATGGCACGTGAGACTATTGATCTTAGATCCCTTTGGGACCTTTCTCACCATTAGATCAAGAAGTGGAAGGGATGGCATAATCACTTTGGAAAATATCACTCTAGGGAGTTGAGTGACTTCAGATTTGTAATGTCCCGTAGCCCTGGAGTATTGAATTCATGTGGTCCATTGATCTAAGACCCTCTAGGATTTCTTGCAGACCATTGATCCAATAGAGGGAGGGAGAGGTAAGTACTTCAAGCATTTCCACCCGTGGAAGCAGAAGACTCTGGAATGGAAATATACTGATCGCCAAATTCTTGAATTGCTTGAGCGTCATTCGCCCCAATGCCTAATTAAGTCATATCTGCTGATCTCGCTGAAGCCTCCAGATGGGGAGAAGGGAAGTCCATTCGGCGGGGGATTAAATCTCGACCATCCATTTTTCTAGTGGAGTTATTAAACACTTTGATGAAGTGCAACTTTGAGGGAAAAAAGTTGATAGGGAAATGGGTCATACTAAGTCCCGAGGAATTAAATTCCAACATTAGTATCATGCTAAGGTAAAAAGGGCCCGGAAGTAAACCAACCTCGGAATTGGTGTTCGCACAAGATCTTATGTAGAAAGACATAGAGCGGGGTGCTAAAGGGTGATTAAGCTCACAGCTGAAGGCCGTGGTCACATGGAAATTGGTTTGAAGGAAGCACCCTACAAATTTGATTTTGCATATCAACTTAAGGGGATGAAAGTGGTTTTTCAGAGAGCCCTAAATTTCAACTCTGATATCCAATTGAGGCAAGAGTACAACAGTTGGAAATATTATTCAGAGGATTTAGAGGAAAATAACATGAATCTGTTATAATATGAAGATCGATAGAAGTTTTTTTCATAAATTAAATAGAAAAGGTACCAGAATTTAATCGGACGATTTTGTATAACATGTATAATTCTAACCAAATGATTACTTTCATATTTTGGCAGGATTAGAGGTATAACCATATCAATTCAAGAATAGGATCAAATATTAGAGTCATCGGCTACGAAAAAAGATTACGTATTGGATAAGGTACCAACAAAAGAAACAATCATCACATGGGACATGAAGCTAACGGGTGAATAATGTCATTAATGGGCATAGAAAGGAAAAGTAGGTCTCCATAGCCTTTAAGGTAGAGATGTGTAGACAATTGCAATCTTGATGTGGAAGAAACAAAGAGCTTAAGAGGTGGTGTGTGAATAATCTCTATGTGTCGAGCATGAGTTCTAGGAAGGACGAGCATGTATGACTTTAACGCATTTGGTTCAAAAAGTACTTAGTGAAAGAAATCCACTTTTTATATCATAGGTCATAGTGGAAGCATGATGCTAATGCAGAGAAATTGGAATGATCTCTAACTTGAAAAGTGGCATTGAATGAAAATGGATTTACATTGGGGAATGGTACTAAGTGAGAAAGAATGGACAGGTGGAACATGGCTGGAAAAGTTTTCAAACCTGTGGAACCACACAAAGACAAATGAGCAAAATGGGAGAACATAAGGCAACAAGGATATGAAGGAATTCAAGGAAATCCAACTAAAAACATGTAAATAGATAAATAAATAAGTGAATTGAAAACAAGTAAAATGCACTAGAGTGCATGAGGCATACAATGAAGTTAAAATGCATATGCATTAGTAGCATGTCACAAGAAATTATTTCCAGCATATGGATGTGTAATTTTTCTTATGTACATGATTGGATATGCATATAACATGTTGGTGAACTTAAAATAGTCTATTATTATGAAATAATGATATGAAAATTGAGTATGACTAATTATGGATTATGTATTCATGAAAACCCATATTCGTGGTTAAATATGTGGATGTTGTTGTTGCTTTTTGTGACCTCCATCTAGGTGAAGGCCCATGAGGATGACAGGAATAGTGATCAAAATGATGAAGGAGGAAGTATGTGAACTTCTACAAATATCAACATGTATGCATCAACAAAAAAAACTAACTACATACCTGCTTGGTTGTTATCAACCAAGCAGGTATGCATTTAGTTTATGTTGATGCATACATGTTCAAGGGGATTGAGGTAAGAATTTCTGCTAATTTTCAAGATTTAAATTGATATGTAATGGTTTAAGGCCTAGAGTATGTAAGTGTTGTTGATTATAGAATGCATTTAGATAAAATGGTGACATCATTGTTGAGCTCCGCTTTGTCATATTTTTCACCATACAAATACACTCATCATTAAACCTTCTCCACGCATTTTGTCAATAATATAATAAGCATCACACCATAAACTCCCATTATCTCTCATATTCATCCCATGTGGTTAATACATAGTTTTCAATATTTTTAGTGATTAACGTAATTATACAAATTTTTTGTCAATGATGGTTTAATCATATGTTTCTTATGTCCAAGAAGCATGTGTTGTACTATTCAGGTTCCCAGATGTGCACTATCCATGTTCCCGGCCCCTCAGATTGTTCTCGCTCTAAGACTCGGTGATTGCAGTGTCATCCGATACCTGTCATTCTAAGACTGTGAGGGTCTCTGGCACAAACAAGGTTCAGAATTCATCCAATACCCACTCCATGTCATCCAATACTCAAAGGATCCAAGATTACCTTTATGCTCATCCGTACCAAATACCCCGGCATTCGTAGCCTATTCTGGTACCAGATTGTGCCTATTCTCGTACTAACTCCATCCAAGACTACTATCTCATCAATCTGCACCCATAGTAATGACTGCCATTTGTACTAAACCTCGGCTACAATATTATCTCGTGTGTACTAATTGTTCTAACTGGTACCAACTGCAAGGATCCTAAGACTAGAAATAATTCAAATTTTGGAAATCTCTAGAGGAAATTGGGTACATGGGTTTTGTCTAGAATGATGTTTTCATGTGGACGTATGAGACATAATTCACCCATATTGCACGTGTGAATCTCCAGCTTAGGGGGAATGATTATGCTGTACCATTGAAAACTCAAACTACCAACTTGTGCCTCGATTGCGGCATTACAGATCACATCTAGAAATTCTACGAAATGGGTATTTTCTAAAATATGGAAAATTGAGTAATATCACGAGAATGTTTTCAAAATTTGAATTGGTTTGCAAGATATGGGTGGATCCCTAACACAAATCTGCCCAAATTGCAATAGAACCCGCATTTTGAGGATTTTATCTAAAATGTAATATTTGAAATCAGCATTGGGATTCGGTCCCATCCATTCCTCAATGATTATTCATGTTTAAATAATCCTCATAGGGCTAAGAGAAAGAGCCATTAGTTTTCATGAAGCCTTTGTAAATGAGAGATTTATTATTGTGAGAAGGCTTTGAGTTGCTTAGCCATGTAAAACATAGTTTTAATCTCAATGAAGAATTGATTGTTGCTGCCACATTGAGCATCCCTCTAGCTTGATCCGAGTTCTTCTTAGCAGCACTGAACTCCTAGGAAGGGACCCTCGGTGAGGGTAAGTGTTTCCATATTGTATTTATTTCATAGATTAGTATTGTGTTGTTTGTCTACATGCAATTCAATTTTGGTTTTGATTGCTGATTTGATTTAATTTAGATGCATTTCAATTCTCTCATTTACATTAGTTTTGGTAATTAAAACTCAGATTTCATTTTACCCTTCATTTGTTTTCACCAATCCCGTAGATATATGTCACTTGCATTAATTGTTCTCAATACTCTAGTTTGTGCAATCCATTCTCATTGCATTCCAATTCATTTCCAAACCTTCTTCCCATATATGCATCTTGTATTTTCTTCAGAAATCGATTGGAATAATACTCAAGATCACATTTATTTGATGAACTTTCATATTCATTGCCACCTATTTTCATTAACAAACACATACATTTTGTATCTTCTATACTCATCTAGATTCAATTCATTCACAAAGATCAATTGTAGAAGGTATTGTTCAACTCTTTCAGATTCCACTTGCAATTTTTCCCACAAACACTTTAATATGCCCATGAATTTTTCCACATCTGGGCCTCTTTATTCTTGCAAAAACTAATCCATTATGTCATATGCATATATCCATCATGCATTAGATCTATTCTATTACATAATCATATCTCCATGCCATCTCATTTTTTGTTTTTCTCTTGTTTACTGCTACATAGATTGATTAATTCACTAAGACCTTATCATATACACAAACTTTTGAATGCAGAAAATAAACAAGTATCACTATTTATTCATTATTTTCTACCTAAAAATTAGTTAGATTCAAAAGGTATTAATCTTTGTATGCAAGTCTTTCAGAGAAAAAAATTAGTAAGCTTGCATTCTCATTCATTTCTTCTAGATTCCCATTGTATTAAAAATCCATTACTCTTATGCATTTGATTCATTCATTATTTCTTTATGATTGGTGTATACATTTAAAAGGGTGCTTTTGAGTCTAACTGAATCTTAGGTGTTGATTGAGTTTGATGATTTTGAGTTTCTCACACTTAGTTTTTATTTCCCATACCTTTGGATTCCTTGCACTTTAATTTCACATAGCTTCCATCACCAATGGAAAGATTAGAGGTCTAACTCATGAGATATGGCCTTCCCAAGATTGGAATTCTTCCAAGGTATTAGTTTCTATCGAATTTCATCTCGCTTGTTTGTTTCTTTATCAGATTTAAGTGTGGATCTCACCTGCTGTGAAGTAATCTGGCTGAAGGACATAAAAACTTAAGTATGATACTCAAGATTAATCACATGAACATCACCATGAGTGCATGAAGACTGATCTAAGCCTTTATAGCACCAATTATTCCTATGTCCCAGTGATGAATCCTTATTTAAATTCTGCAAAGGTGGGTTTGAAGATTGTTTTGTCTGCTTTAGATTAGGCTAGACTAGGCCTAATCCTCGCATTTCTACACCTTGAAGCCATTTGTGCCCCTAAGGCTGATAACTAAAATGTGGGAATTAATAGCATTGGCATTTAGTCCCAACATCTTTGCCCCATTGTCTGTGAGGTGCTAAAGGGATCAGCATGTGGTAAATAGGATTTTACTCTCCAAAAGCCTTTGGAGCGGTTCCCCGGCCATGCAAGTGTGTTTTTCATGCAAGCATTTTATTTTCATGCATACATGATGTGATTTTAAGGATGAACTAAGGGAGGAGAGAACATGGTAAGATGTGAGGGAAGATCCCACGCATCCACTTTAGTGGGTTTACTCCAAATTTAGGTTGTCCTCTTCCTTCTATTAGTTAGAACTTGTGTTTTATTAGCATTAGCAATTATATATATATAGCTAACTTGTGTGAACATATAACTTGGTGACAACAAGGTCCTAGTAGCATGATGGCGCTTCGAGTATATAATTGGTTTTCTTACATTTTCTTTAGTTTGCTTCTTTTATTTCCCTTAGATTTAAAAAAATAATAATTTGGGCACATCAGAAGAACTCCCCTCTACACTAATCCATGTGTGTGAAATAGGACCCATAAACCAAGAACAAGGACTCAAAGATGATCAAGAGTTTGGAAGAAATCTTCTCTCCATCCTAGCAGTAGCTGGGATCTCAATCTCTACCTCACAAAAAGAACAAATATTGACAGCAGTCAAGAACCTATCCGCCTCTCCAGAAGTGATAGAAAAACAAGATTTCCATAAGCTACATCCACAATAAGATCTAGAAGCCTCCTTTTATCACCCTTTCCAACCTGTAGAGGAGACTGGAGAATCATTCAATGGAGAGAAACTGCTAGAACCTAAGATCGAGGAGTTCTTGACATGCATATTGCCAGATCCAGTATGCATCTAAGAGACAAACCATCCAAAAGAATATGATCTACGTGACATGATAGAGGGAGACATGAAGAGTGGTCTAAATGAGGAAGTGAACCAAGAACATCAAGATTTCATTGAACATTGGTTCCAGAAGACAACAAGATTGAAGCACCACTCTCTTCTTCAACAACTCTCCACATCATCATCAAAGCAACTGGTTCTTCGTATTCTGGTATACATTAAAGACTATCTTTCAAACCTGAGTATGAATGTATTTCTACACCTGTTACGCACATGGTTACATTGGAAATATTCTTACATGTGAAATTTAATTTCTTGTTCTTGGATAGGATAGAGTAAAATTTGCATGTTAGTTAACCTAGTTATAAATAAATGCAACATTTTTCGTGTTTCTTTTCAAATAAATAAAATGAGATGAAGATACTATTGGTGATCTAACATCAAAAACCAAAACAGCTTAAGATATTTCTTCTTATTATTACATGTAGATTTTAGACTAATAATAATAACAGTTGCTCATAAGACTAATCTTTAAAATATTATGGGAATTTACAAAATCTTTAAGGTCTGCATAATGATGCCCATAGGTAACTTGTACATCCTAGTTTCATATCAGAACTTGTTATTCAAGCATTCTTATCAAATAGTAGCAGGAGAGTGAATGAAACTTCTACTTGTGAGGGAACACAATCTTATATGGAGAAGATGAACTTGGGGACTAGAGACACCTTTAGGTCATTTTCTCATGGCATCATCCACCACACATTAAGCAATTTTGAAAATGATATGTCTTTCGAATAATCTCGATACATAAGTCTATTTTTCATACGAACAATCTTTTATGGGAAATCTATAAAATATCTTCTAACTCAATACCATCCCATCCTGTAAAAAGGTTTTCAATGATGCTCCCCCATTCCCCATGTGAAAGAAATCTATAAATTTTATCTTAAGGGTAAATATTGGGACAAGAGTCTTTGATTTTAAGAGGTTAACCCATCGGGATACTGAACAGGTCTACTGGCAACGGGTACCAGCATGTGGTATAACTAGGAAACCCCATCAGGGTACTAAACATGCTCATGGGCAATGGGGCATTTTGCCTGGGAAGGATATTTCTTAGATTTCAAAATTACCCCATCGGAGTACTGAATAGGCTTGCTGGCAATGGGTTCTGATGTTGATGTCTTTGATTATGCCTAATCTATATTTGTCTGTATGAACAATATACTTTTGTAAATCATTAAGAAGAAGCATGCATGGTTGAACAAAAAGATAATGAATCTCATCTAATTTCCATTTGAGAATGTTCGTAAGATGGTCTTAAGACCCCGTCAGTCATACCTTGGATGTCATTATCCTAGAGGTGGGACCCATAAGTGTAGGAGTCTAATAAACTCAAATGTGAACTTTATCAATATCACTTGAATGATAAAGATTCTTTGAGAAATTAAATAGGGATGATTGGTTTCCTATCGGTTTCTCATTTATCAAAGACCACTTATCTCTTCATGTTTTCTCGTTCAAGGATGAGAGGAAAAATCCCCCATCATAATTCACATGGTTTCTTGAGCATACAACTATTAATGATTGATGAAATCGTATGTAATAAGTAAGTTAGAAATTCCCTTTATGCTTGTAATATTTTAAAATAAATTTCATTTCCAAATTTACAAGCATGAATAAATTTTAATTTTTGGTTGTTTCTTTAAGCATGGCATAAATGTATATTT
>SNQJ01S0208832.1:0-16138 GCA_010110895.2 Picea sitchensis | reverse complement strand
CTAGAATGTTAGATCTAAGCATGGCCTACAAAACCCATATGCTATTTTCCTAAAACTAGTTAGAAAAATGCTAAAACTAGAAACCTAGGGTTATAAAAATAAAAGAAGAAAAAGTGAGAATGAGGGTTTAGAAAATGGGGAGGTTAGAGGCCCCCAAAAAATCACCCGAAGGGCAAGGTAACTCGCCCTAAGGGTGTGAAAGTGGCCGCGAAATAAAAAATCCAATTCGATACTTTTTCACGTCTCCCAATGAAAGTGTTTTACTCTCTCCAATGTAGATTAGTGCCTTATTCTCTTGGGCAATGGAGTGAAAAAGGCTTGGAGAAGAACTCGAAGATGTTGAAGTGAATCTCCCTTGAAGGTTGTAGCTTGTCACTATCCTGCAAGAGGGTTAGAAGCAAAATCGTCTAGGTCACAAGAGGTCTTCAAAAGAGTGGATATAACCTGCAAAAGGGTTGTTAGTTTTACCTAGTCCCTAGTACAAGAAAATATCCAAGAAACAACTCTCAAGAGGTGTAATTTATTAGCTAGCTCTTGAAAATATTTCCTTTAGATCCAAAATCATTCAATGAACAGTTAGAAGCAATATAAAGTAGATCTCACTAAAAATTTACTTGAAGTAGATAGCACGAGCATTGACAATTCATTAAGCAAGATCCATCACAAAACCCTCCAAACAAAACACATCACATCAAGACACCAAGAGAAGAGCCATAACGCACCATTGGAAAAATAGCATAATAGTATCGCGGAGTATGAGCATCACAAAACATAAGTCTCCTAAATGAAATCTCAAGTGATGGATTTATAATCCTTCACTCTCTTGGATTTGTCCACAAATCAACCAATTCTAGGGTTATCCCCTAAAATATTCAAGTTTTGTCCACTTATTAATCTCTTCTAGAGATTTTCTAAACAAAATAATAATAAAATCCTTTAATAAATATTTAATCCACCTAGGGATTATCCACAATAAATATTCCAATTTAAATAAAAATCCCACAATAATTAATTTATCAATTTATACCCTTCAAAAATGATTTTGACTTCTTTGACCATGCGATTTGGGTAAAAAAGGGATTTTATAATAAATTTAGAATAATGTTGAAAATAAATTTCCACAAGGCATCTTTGACCAAGCAAAAGGCCCAACGATTTCTCCTTGAAGCATGCAATCATCCTCTAACCAAGGTAAAAATCCATTGATCCATTAAAATCCTCCATGAAGCTAGGGATTATCCTCCCCAAGTCCCACGATCTAGGAAAATATTCATTTGGTGATGTGCAATGCGCCTCCCAAGGCTATTGAATAGTCAAATAATTGAGTTTCTTCCTCAATTAAGTGCATCAAACCTCCTTCTAGTGGAAAATTAAGCCCCAAGGCCAAATCGAACTTGATGATGTGAAAAATAATCCACTGGAAGATGACAAGTGGCATTAAATTCCTTCCAGAAGACTTCCAAGTGGCTTGTATATCATAAAAATGCTTGAATAAATCATCACCCAACTTTCTAATGCCCAAAGTCATCCAATGATCCATAAAAACTGGCCAAATAGGGGTGACGTCACCTTAGAACATGCAACGACTTGCTTCAAAATTCATCTAATTGAGCTGGGAACTGGGTCAAGTCATTAAAAAATGGTGATGATGTGGCCTGTGAAATATCTCGGGCATCCGTCAAATGCAATTGTGTCAACCAACTGAGGGTTAGGTAACCCTAGTGATGCTCCACAACAGTTAGAATAATAATAACCTTTTAAAAATCCTGAAACGTCTGAATGGCATGTCACTTGGCGAGAAACTGCAAGACAAATTAAAACATGTGTGTCTACAAGGAAACAAGTCACGTCAGCATGATAAGATAATCAACGTAATATAAAAGTCATCTAAACCAGACCATTAAGCCCCATATTCATATTTCGTCACAAGCTCAAGAAGGTTATACAACTAACTAAGTCAAGGTATGAAATGCTATCAGAGATGCAGAGAGACCAGAATAACACCTAAGTATTAAAAATATTTCCCAAAGATTGTCTCTTCACTGTCATGTAATGATTATGAGATGTTCATGGGGTTAGACGTCAAGGTTAGGCAACTGACATACAAGGGACCATAGTATCTCATTCATGGGTGCCTTTGATGAGGGTAGACCACACACTTGGTTCCTGTTATTTGCGAGGTGATACCTTCCAAGCCCTTTATTTGCCTTTTTCCACGTCCAACCATAGGAGATAACCCAGAGAATATGTAGCGCTCTGGCAATATTCCTATGATTGATGGCCTTTTATTTTTCTTTTTTTCTTTTCTTTCTTTGGATAAATTCATTTTATTTTTCTTTTGTCCTCTCGTGTTGAAAAACACCTGCTTAAATGCTTCAAACACCCCAGAGACTATGTAACACCCTGGCGATGTATCCACAAGTGCTATGGGATTGGGTGAGCCTCTGTGTAGGTAACCAAGGCAGGCTTTTGCTAGTTTCCCTCTGAGCCTAAAAGCCCCCTTTTCCCATAGAACGAGGAACAATCTTTTCTTGCGTCAGTTTATATAACCTAAAGAAATGGATATGACAAGGATTGATGAGATGGAAAGTGGTAAGTATGATCGGGAACGGTATGATGACAGATTCAAAACAAACCCCAGTTGTGCTCCATTTTCCCCAAGAGTAACCTAATCCCCCAAGAACCTAAGATAACAAGTCAAGTTATGACAGAGAAAGAAATATGACCAACGAGCTAATGACTAGTAGTTAGAAGGGACTCTTTGGGACAAGCTTAAATGCCTTAGGTATTAAATTGATACTCACCATGATGACAGACTTACCAACTTGCAACATGCTTCTCAAGGATGTCTGACAGGCCTGTCCAAATGCCATGGGTGTCATATGTTGATCATGCCCTTGAGTAATGCTTACACTATGAAGGAGGACCAAGAGTTCAAATTTGCACGTACATGCACATCTTCTGGGTTTCCATGTCTTCAGCTTGGGCGCCTCTAGATGTTCTTTCTGAAATAGTTATCCACCAGTGGGGGGATAACATGACCTACTATGTCTTCTTTCTATGTCTGAAGACATTTATCTTAACTTTGAAATAATGACGACCATCCCAAAATCAAACTCAATGTGGGGAATGAAGAATTAAAACCACCTGTTGAATGGACACAAACAAAATGTGGAATCAAATACTTCATAGGGATTGTAAAATTGAAAATCCATGCAAATCGACTCTACACTTATCCTAAAACCAAAAACACATCCAATCAAAAGGGGGGGATTGTATCCATCAACCTAATGTTAACCCTAGGTGATAAAAATACTTCTTTTTCAATTATTTTTTCTTTCCTTTTTTTGTATGTGGCCCAAGCCACTCATTTGCCTAAGTTCTCAAAATTCACAAAAGAAGCTCGTGAGCAATCGTCATAATCAAATGACCAATGTAATAGACCAGGAAGACGAGGAACCCTGCATGACCACTCAACATAATCAAAGAGTAGGCATAATCAATCATGTAATTGCCCAATTAAGTAAGGTCATTTGTTGGACATTAATAAAGAAAAAGAAAAAAGAAAAAGTAGGTCCAACCTATGTACTGAGCATCCTTGTTGACCTACTTTTGGTCCTTTGTTGGACATTAATAAACTTATCTTTCCTAGATTTTAGTTAGACTTTAGTTCTTTATCTTTTCCTGCTTTCAGTACTGATCTAGGAGAGTTTTCGCACTCCCATTTTGTAGCTACACTGAATATACTCTTTTGGTTCTATTGACCTACTTTTGTGGTCATTTGTTGGACATTAATAAAAATATCTTATGTGATCTATGTTATTTTTTTTTGTTTGTTTGTTAGAAATGCCCGTCACTTGGGCCATCATTTCAACTGTTGGCTAAGAAACCACAACCCATGGTGCATCTAAGCCGTCAAAATCACCTGGGGTTCGCACTTGGCCTGGGCTGCACCAACCCTTAACATGGCTGGATTTTTTGTTGATTTTTTCTGTGTTTTCTCACTTCTCAGTTTATCCCAATCCCGGTTTCAATCACTCCTTATCACTCCAAATGTTTAATGCCCATTCCCAATATTAATGAAATTTGCAGACATTAATATGCATTAATTATTCAAAATGAAATTTGACTGAAACACATGAAATAAATGATCTTTTCAATGGCTGTTTTAAAACTCAGAAATTAAACCAGCAAGCAAACATTTAATGACACAATGATATTTGGTCAATTGACCCTGGAAAAACCCCAATGTGGGAAAAACCAGTGAGAGAGAGGGAGTTCTTCTTATTTCTTCAATTTCTGGAAATTACATATCAGCAAAAATAAAACTAATAGAATTTACTTATCTCTTCCCTCGATTTTCGTGCTTGAAATTTACTGGAAGAAACCCAAAATCTGCCACCTCAAAAATTGTGCTCAGACAGCCGTACCGTATGGACTGTCACAACATTAAATGCTATACGTTTTTGTTGGAAAACGTGCCCAGAATTGACAGCGGTCGTACAGCCTGTACAGACTGATAAATGCGTCCTTTTCCTTCGATTTTCGTGCAGCTGTGCGTCCAGAACAGGTGCAATAAATGCTGCTGTACCAAATCCGTACCATACGGATTTATCCTCACTGCTGGCTGCCTCGAAATTCGTGCCCTAGTTTTGCCTTGGAATTCGTGCCTCTTCTCTGCTGCATTCTCTTCTCAGAAAAATAGAAACTTCTCCTTCTCTTGCTCTCTCTCAATCTCTCAATCTCTCTTGGAAAGAATGACTTCTCATTTGGCCTTTTCCTCCTTTAGAATCCCTAAGTGACTCTTAGGTTACCTTTTTGATCAAGGGCTCACATTGCCCAAGATCAAAGGTTGAAATTAAATGCTCCATTAATATTCCCTTTATTTAATTTCACTCACCCAGCAAATAAAAATACACTTTGGTGCATTTTCAGCTTCCTATGATGCTTTTCACTTTCTGAATTTAAAGTTCTAACTTTACCATATAAAGTGACTTTATGAATAAGACCCACTTTTAAGTTGTGGGCCACATTCCTAGGTAAAGTTTAAAAACTTATGAACCACTTATTAAAGGTACAAATCTTCATTAAAATTCAACATTTTTGGTGTCTCCACCCGACTAAACTCACCATGAGATTATTGGAGCTTGGGTCGCTTAGAAAATGAAACCCACACCTTAATTGGTTGAGCTAGCGGGAATTGACCTGATGTATGTTATTATTACTAGCGATAAACTTCATAGAATGGAGAAAAAACTCATAATAGGCCTTTGGAAATTTTTAGTGGCATGCATTCTTGTTAACCTACAGTCTATCCAAGATTGTAATTGTAATACGGATCCTTTGTCAACCTACAGCCTATGCATATCTAGACTTTATGAAAACTTTTTTCCAAGATTTGTAATTAAAATTCTCATCCGTCTAAAATGCGTATAGAGGGGACAAATGCATATCGCTTTAGATTTTAGAGTTTCTAATCTAATTTTGGATTAAAGTTGTCCACTTATTTTATTAAATTACATGCACATTTAGAGCCCCATTCTCTGGAAGATAGCTAAGACCTAGGCAGGATCTAGGGCCCCGATTGCACTCGGGGTATGTGTGGTGAGGACCAAATTGATAAAGACCCTAGACCAATGTCTAAGGCCCACACAGGCTGGATCAGGTAGCAATACCCTAGGAGCATGGGAAGTCTTGAATGCAGGACCAAGCATTCAAAGACCTAGATGTCTCTAGGGGCCCACGGTTCTGTAACGGGTAGCAAATGCAGGGCATGGGAGTCTTGATGCAGGACCAAGCATTTTGAAGACCTGAATATCTGGGGCCCACACAGTTTTGTAACCGGGGAGGTAACCATGGGGCATGGGAGTGCTGATGCAGGTACCAAGCATTTGAATACCCTAGACATCTCTAGGGCCCTTGGTTTTGTAACCGGACATGCAGGGCATAGGAGTCTTGAATGCAGGACCAAGCATTTGAGCTAGACTCTCTGAGGGCCACAGTTTAATAACGGGTAACATACTGGGGCATGGGAGTCTTGATGCAGGACCAAAACAGAACCCTAGGCCTCTCTAAGGGGCCCCTAGTTTCGTAACCAGGGGTAGCAAAATACCACCAAAGAGGGGCATAGGAATCTTAATGCAGAGGACCAAAGCATTTGAAGACCCTAAATATCACTAGGGCCCCTGGTTTGCCGCTTGGTGGTAGCCATCTGGGGCATGGGAGTCTTGGATTGGGACCAAGCATTTGAAGACCCTAGATATCTCTAGAATTTTGTGGTTCTGTAACGAGGGGTAACCAATACACGGGGCATGAGTCTTGATGCGGGACCAAGCATTTGAATCTAGATATCTCTGGGGCCCACTGAGCTGCGACAGGGGTACCCATGCACGGGCATGGAAGTCTTGGTCAGGGACCAAGCATTTAAAGACCCTAGATATATCTAGGGGCCCACAGGCCCGCAGGTCCAGGTGCTCAGCAGGACATGGAGGTTGACCAACGGTCTGACCTTGGTGTAAAACTTGGCGGTACATGACCTTCCTTGAAGAAGGACATAACCTCAAGAAGGATAAAGTTCCATATGCAGTGATGATAAAGTATGGGTTCACCCTTATGACTTGAAGGAATGAGTAATGCCACCTTGGTAACCCTCTCTTGCCCTTGGTTGATTTTTCTGGGGTCCTTATTGGTTGTGAGTCTTGTCCTTATTGGTTGTGAGTCTTGTCCTTATTGGTTGTGGGTCTTGTCCTATTGGTTGTGGGCCTTGTCTTGTTGGTTGAGGCTTTGTTTATTTTGGGGGTTAAACTTAAAGTTAATGATCACATCTTTAAATGTAAATTTAAACATGTGATTATGAGCCACGGAAATTTAACCCCCTTTTCTAACCTTTTACTATTTCATAGACCCTCCCCTCTACTCCTATACACATTCATTTTTTCTACTTGCAGCGTGGAGTCTCCTAGAGGATGCGACCTCAGTCCTTGCTGTTGCAGAACTGTTTCATGGTGCGGCTACCTTGTGGAACAGTCCATTTGGCTTCTTGAGCTGCGGCCTACCTTTTCCTTTGCCTTTTTGTGCTGCGGCCTTGGTCAGTGAAGCTTGTCACTGTTGTTACTGTGAAGGCCGTGGGGTATTTGCTGAGGAGACTATTGCACTTACCTGCTGTCATGCACTACCTCCATTGCAGTGGAACATGTGACCATGCCTGTGGCCTGGCAGTGTACCATGGGGTGGCAGTGTGTGTCTGGCAGGGGATGCCGTCAGCACTGGGCATGTGTGCAGGAGACATGTTTAACATGGGGTTTGTTGCTTGAGGTGCATTGCTGCGGTGCATGCTGGGATGGAGCTCCTCCTCAGAACTGCTGTTCTTGGAGTGTGCATGGTGAGGTGGAAGACTACACTTCCATGTTTCTAGTAAGTAGGGGTTTACTTACAGACATGTGGGTTAGTTTTGAGGGTTCCTTTTGTCTGGGAATGGTTTGGGTCCTTTGGTGTTTAACCCTTATGCTTGGTGGCCATGAAAGTTCCTTCAATCCTGGCAATAAGATCTTTTATAGAATCTTGAACTGAACCTTTTTGTCTGAGCATAACTCCATGGGCCTCCATCCATGTGGTATGTGCTACTCTCAGGAGTAAGGCAGGTACCAGGTATGTTTACTATTTGTTTTCTAAGGTTCAAATCTGAGTTTACTGTAGAAGTGTTTTACTAAATAAGCATTACCGAAACTGCTGTTATATATATATAGATCTGTTAATGCTTCTTTCTTCTAGTTATAGATAAACTGTTATTGAGTTACTCTTATAGATCTGCTCTCACAGATCTGAGATTTATAGCATATAAATCTGTAAATGTCTCTTTCTAAGAACTAACATATAGATCAATTGTTATTGATTTGCTGCTATAGATATGATGTTACAGATCTGAGGATCATTGCATGTAAACTAAGTTCTTTTTCTTCCACTGTTACAGCTGTTATAGATTTGTCTTCCTATATGTTGTTTTTATTCCAGATCTAACTTGGTTTAGCATTAGAATTTAAAAGTGACTACTGTTCTGCATTATTACCCTAAAATCTAACAATTTTGATTGATGTGGCATGTAGTGCAATAATTGCATTTGTGGCCTAATTATCAGACCGGATTATGATAACAATGATGGCTTTAGTTTTGGCATGTTATCCCTAATTAGTTCCACGGTGAACATAAAAACCTGCCCTGTATTGGGTTAAATGCTCATATTTTTTATTTAACATTATAAATTGTGAATGTATCCTGGATTATTGCACTATCTTTATATTTTAGAGAAGGATTTATTTAAGTTTTTTGATTGCTGAATAGTGGTAGTATGTTAAAGTGCAGGTTTTCTTCACAGGAGTATGTGATATTCCGTGAACAACATCTTGATGAAATTGCCATTAATCTTGCAGAGAGTGGAAAAGTTGGGGCTTTGAACTTGCTTTTCAAGCGCCATACCGTTTCCTTAGCTCCCTCCATCTTAAGAATCTTAGATGCAGTTCCTGAAACCATTCCAGTTCACAACTATAGTCAGTTGCTGCCTGGATTACCAAAAATTGAACCTGCTGTGAGGGATGAGGATTGGGTTGAAAATGAAGAAGTTATGGCTTTCATTGACAGTCATTGGCAAGACAGAAGTGGGGAAATTGATCTTAGAATGTGTACAGAACATATGGTTAAACTACATAGTGGACTGCTCTGGCCATCTACTATGGATGTGATTCAGTGGTACAAAGAACGGGCAAGGACTATAGACAAACTGAGTGGGCAACTGGAGAATTGCCTTTTTTTTGTTGGACATTGGCTATCATCACAAAGGAATCATAGAGTTGAGAGCTTTCTTTGATGATGTCTCTGATTTGTGTCATCTTGTTTTTTCTGGTGGAGGTATTGCAGACAGAGACCTTGATTTAAGTCTCGGTGCTTGGGAACATCTTTGTGATTATGAAAAATTTAATGCAATGCTCAATGGAGTGACTGAAGCTACAGTTGTGGAAAGATTGAGGGAGTTGGCTGTTCCTTTTATGCATAGGAAATATGGTACAACAGGCACACTTGAGGAGACAGATTCTTCAATGAATCAGCCAGTCAAGTCTATAGTCTGTTCAGAGACATTTTTAGTTAAATGGTTAAAAGAGAAAGCAAAGGACAATAATTTGGAACTCTGCTCTGTGATTTTAGAGGAGGGATGCAAAGATTCAGAAGGGATTTGGCTTTTCAAGGATGAACTGGAAATGATAGAGGTAGGCTTGTACTGTATATATGCTTGTTCACTCACTGATAGATGGGGTCTGATGGCCTCTATCTTATCTAAGCTTCCACAGAAAAGCTTGAGGAGTAGAAATTCCATTGGTGGTTCTGAGGATTTTACTCAGAGAAAGGGCTTGGAAAGAGTGCTTAGAAAATCTCATAGTAGTGTTGTTTCAAATTCAAAGCTTACCATGAGTTCAGTGTTCTTGGATGAGGAGGATTATAGTCAGTTGTCTGTCAGTGGAAGCAATGATGCTTTTGACGGTCAAGAGAAACAGTTCAGCATTCTTGAAAACTTAGACAAAAGGTTAAGACTGGCTGAGGGGCATGTTGAAGCAGGAAGGCTTTTGACACACTATCAGGTAAGCTTACTTTTGTCTACATCAACATAAATAATTCCTTTTGATTAACTTCTTGTTTCAGAATATGATTTTGATTAAATGCTTAAGATTAACCAATTTTATAAAATTTTAATATTCGATAATTAATGTCATGGGTTTGGTTATATACCTAAATAAAGATAGGGTAAATAAATAATAGTTGTAATATAAAGTAAAGTAAAAGTAAAAGATAAAATGAATTATATATATATAAAAGGAGACTGAATATAGTAAAGATAACACAAAGTCATAACTTTTTAATGAAAGACACGAGGCCCTCTTCAAACTATATTTATTGAGGGCCATTCAAATGTAAAATCATATCATTATTCATTCATCTATTGATATAGAAAATATTTTATTGTTCTCAGATTCATTGGGCAAATTGAGTGCATCTACTCCATTAGTATTAGAGCCTGGTTTATGTAAGGTCCCTACTCATTTTGTGTAGCTGTTGGTCTGTGTGAATTACTGTACACTGCCCTATAGCCCAATGTTCCACCAAGTCTCCCGGACGGGGGTGTGCGGGAGCGGGGGAGTCACATGGGGGGATGTGTGGAGTACCCTCAAATTTTAGGGATTTTAGGGACATGGGAGATGGGGGACGTCACATACATAATATTAAAATACAAAATATAAAATTTTTAAAGTAAAATAATAACGATAAAATCTCCACAATAACAATTAAATGTTCATTCCATGCAAATTCATCGATAAATACTAAAATACTAAATACTACAATTGTGGAAATTGAAAGTTCAAATTTGTAAATGATATAAACCTAAGTTGCATGAAATGGAAGCGTTCTAAAGTTTCGAAGCCGAGGATCTGAAACAAACCCTAAAAGTGAAGCATTCGGTAAATGCCATATATATATAGATTTTTTAAGAGCCAAACATGTTATATTTCAAGAAAAATATAATGATACACATAAATGACATTTTAGAGGAAAACCATGTCCATATTAACTCCTTAGATCATCAATATCATTCTTTACACATGATGCAAGTAGCAAAATCAAAAATTAACCTTTATAGATGAGGCTTTACATCCAAAATCGACCTTTATAAATGAGGTTGTACATGTGCTGAAATGAAAAAAAACATGAGCTAAAAGGCAACTTCAATTACATATCCTAATACATGTCATATTGATTATCATCCTCATCATTAAAAATAGAAAAAGATGCATGTTTAGCAGAACTGGAGCCTCGATGGGAAGAAGAGGCAATTCCACTTCAACTTGCATCATCAACAATATCAAGAGCGACAAGAGGAGGCTCTAAATTAAAGTTTTCTGCATCCACATCCCTCTCTTTATGAGGCCCACTTGTATATTCTTCACCCTTCCGAGACAAAAGGCGAAGGTTTGAATGCACAAACCACGATCCTCCAACCCTCTGCGATCCCAACTTTGTTTCGCTTCATGGGCAGATAAAGCCATAGGTGCTACAATTCCTTTCTGCCGATGAAGAGCTTTCCACTTGTGATAGAATATGAGTGGCAAGGCTTTGCAAATATGCACCATTTTCCCCATAACAAGTCCACCATTTAATCGGGCTCATGGTGCTTCTCTCCCTTAGTGAGATATGTCTGCAAAATTCCTCTAATATAACAACAAAACAAGCAAATTCCTCCCTCCCCTTTGTTTGTTGAGAAGATGGAAACAACCTCCGGAAGGATTTTTTCACTCTTGTGGCCATCTCCTTGTCCTTATGTGGGCCTTCCTCTTCCATTGCTTTGAGAAATGAAATCCTCATCATAAAATTTGGGATTTAGAGCATGTGCCAAAGTGTGCAATGGGTGTTAAAGCCATTCCACCTAGTAACAATGATGGACTTCACATGCTCAGCAAAATCAACCTCAACAAAAAATAGAGTGGGAACCTCCTGTGTAATTTCCATGGTTTTCTCAATCATGGTATCCATGCCATCATAAATCTCTCCTAAGAAAGGTTTGTATGTGTCCGCATCTCGGAGAAGCTCAAATGCAAGTAATGTAAGCTTGAGCAAGAATTCTACCTTGATCCACCAATCATCATCAATCAACAACCTCCACACCATGCACTTCCCCTCTCTCTGAATATGCTTGTCTCCACTAAGCCCAAGTCACAACCACCATACTAATCAATGCACTTTTGATCTCAACAAAGTGCAACATGATGAAGTTTGAGGCATATCTTGTCTCCACAACTTTGAGCAACTCCAATTCGAAGTATTATCGATATATTGCTTCACACTGGTGGTGGTTGGTGATGATTTTAATGATCTCCCTAGCTTTCCCTCTGACCTCCTTAATCCATTCAGTTTTGCCTCAATCTCTTCTAAAATGTGATTTAAATTATGGACAATGCAAAGAGTTCAAAAAATATGATGATATCTACTCTCAACAATCAAAACTGCAACTTTTTAAGCTTCGGGTGCATTATAAACGATAACTTGTACCACATTTTTTGGCCCTACTTGTTCAATAGCGAAATTAAAATATCAACAATGAATGTGCTATCTTATACCTCATGAGAACAATCTTCTGCTCTTAAGAACATCACTCTTGTTGGTGATGATGCAATAACATTGATAGGGCCTCACTTTGTATCCCGGAGTCCATCCATCAGAGATAATGGAAATCCCTGTGCTGGTCTATGAGCTACGGATTGGTTTGAGAATATCATGAATCAATGCCCTCTCTTGCTGGAGCAACATTGTTATGAGTTTTTTCATAGTTTGGCCCATTGAAACCTTGAGGAGCCTCATTAATTTACTTCACCATATACTTCCAATAGGGGAACAAACCATATTAAATGGGATTCCACATGAAAATATGGCCCTTGTTACTCTTATTTCTGCTTTCTTCTCTCTTTTGATTGTTGAACAATCCTTGGCTCATTGCTAACATCCAATGAAGGAAGATGCTTGCTAGTGCTATGCATAACAATCTTGGCTCTATTATCCTTCATTTTTTAGCATCATCATGCTCTTTATAGAATCTATCCCTCACATGCAGATCAAAATTATGGCGAACAATATTCAACACCCTTCCTTCATGCAAAATGTGAGCCTTGAATCTTGTGTAAGATCCCTTGAAGGTATTATCCTTCTTGCATAAAGTGCACCTCCATTCCCATGAATCTCCACCGGCACCCATAGGCTTGACCTTGGTAACATGCCTCAAAAGAGGATAATATTCTTCTTTGCCTTGCCAGTGGCTTCGAGATGAAATAGCTTTGAGAAGCTATGAATGCTGCAAAAACAAGAAGAAAATCGACTGTAAACAAAACTGAAATTTGTTAATGCTCACCAAAGAGAACAAAGAAATCTGCTCACCAAATAGAAAAGATATCTACTCACGAAAACCACACACAATCTTCTTGCTGCTGCTGTAGGAGGCTCCTCTTGTTAATGAAAGTGTGAGGAATGAGAGAAAGACTAAGTGGTTTCTTATAGCAAAGGAGGAGATTTAGGGTTTCTATTAGTTTCTAGAAATTTCTTTTGAAATGAAAAAAGGGAGAAAATCAATTTATTCTCATTGGAGAATTTAGAAAAGGCAAAATAAAAATTAGTGTTTGGGGCCCCAGCTATATTTTTGTCCTCAGATACCTTAGAGCGGCCGAAACACTATTTGTATGGTGGTACATTGACTTGCCGTGTTACCGTCTGACGTTCCAAGGTGAAAGCGATATGCGGTATGACTGATGTTTCTTGGTCATAATACTTGTTTGGCTTTGGATCGTTTTGACACCTCGAAACAGGGGGGGATAGGGCGTTTCCTGTAACTTAGATATAAACTATTAAACATGATTTAAAATTCAAATTCAGAATTCAAATTCAATAATGAAATACATAGATTCATAAATCATAAATGAAAGTTGAAACATAAATGGTAAAATATTGATACATTGAATGATGAATTTAATTTTTAAATTCATCATTCTAGAATCTGATTAATTAGTACTTAAGCAAAATTGAAAATACTAAATAGTAGATACTAAAGTCTGAAATAGTAAATTGGAATTACTCAAAATAAAAAAATTAAAATAGTAAAGGTGATGAGTCAAGGTCGAGATCATGATTATCTAGAGTCAAGACTCAAAGTTAAGCTGAAAAAACAATGTTATTGAAAGTAAATTTTAAAATGACCATGATGGATTCAATCTCTTTAACATGACTTTAAAATTTTAATTGTGTTTTAAAACGGGTTGAATGGCATAAGTTATAAACTTATAACACGACTTTAAAAATTTAATCGTGTTTTAGAATTTATAACATGGCATAAGTTATCCTTTTAATTAATTGTGTTTTAAAATTTATGAAGTTATATAATGGGCATAAGTTATAATATGGCATATGATAACTTATAAGTTATTAATTATGTTTTAAGTTGTAATTTTTAAAACTTAATTGTGTTTTAATTATTTAGCTTTTAAAATTTAATACATTAATTGTGTTTTAACTTTTATCTTTATATATATATATATATATATATTTGTTTTTAAATTTTTAAATTTTGTTTTAAATTCAATTTTTTGTTTTTAAATCCTTATAAGGCAAAAACATTTGGGGGGACGCCCAAGAGTCCCCATTTTGGGGAGACTCACCCCCACCTTGGGGAATCGCGTCCCCCCAAGTCCCCCCAAAAAAGGGACGTGGGGAAACATACCCCTAGGAGTCCCCCCGTCCCGAGGATGTGGGAAATGTGGGGGACATGACCCCCACCTCGGGGGATGCATGAAGAGAAACAAGGTACTATCAGTGGCTTCAAATTGATGTCTTTGATCAGATTTTAGCTCTAAGTTTAAACTTTCTAGGCTGTCTTTTCTTCTTTGTTTTAGGACCAACAAACAATCAAGTAACTTTACTGTGATAATTTTTGTGGTTAAGTGTCTTTTTGAGGTGCCTTGCAAGTGTTTTCCTTACCCAATGTTACTTTGTGTATACTCAAAGAAAATAACACTCCTCTTGATCTTTACAACTCTAACCAGTTGATCTATATACTCTAGCATACATGGAAATGAACACATGTATTTTTGATCAACATGACCCCCACATGGATAAAACCCCCTCGAGGAAAGCCAGTTTGGAATGAAAGTATATATAATGATGATTTTAAGTAGTGAATACAACAATTAAGATAATACAATGGAACCTGATACAAAAGAAACTCCTCACGACTGGATAAAACCCCCCCGGGGAAAACCAGTTTGGAATGAAAGTATATATAATGATGATTTTAAGTAGTGAATACAACAAGTAAGCTAATACAATGGAACATGATACAATAGCAACTCCTCACAAGAAGCTTTGGAGTTCCAAGAAGAGAAATGCGCCCAAGCTTAGTGCGCTCTCTTCCCTTGTTGCTCTATCCACTGAAGTGATGCGCCCTCCTTCCTCTTTGACCCAATGAAGAATCCCTTCCACACAAATCTGCTCTTGTGTGTCTACTCCAACATGAGCCAAACAAATCTGAAATAGCAGAAGTCCTTCTATTACCTGCTAGTGGTGCGCCCTCCTCCACATGTGCGCCCTCCTCCAAGCAATACTGATCACAATAAATAAATGGAAGCCAAAGCCTCCTAGAGCCCTCCATGGAAGGAGGCGCCCTTGCTTCCCTCTTCCTTTGCTTCCATTCTCATCCTCTTGCCCTTCTCCAAACTCTCTTGGTGAACATACAAGTGAATGAGCCTCTCTTTGCCCTATGTGCCCTTCTTATAGAATTCATAAGGAAACCTAAAGATGGATGGATGAGATCATTCCATCCCATCTCTAATCAAAGGTTCAGATCTTCCAAAAAAAATCTCAACTCAAAACCCACTTTGGGTTTAGTTTCCATAGTTCTCTTTATGTCTCTCAATTCACTCACAAAGTGAATTAATAGTCACTATTCACTCAAGTGAAATTAGACATAAAGTATAAGGCACAATGGGTCAAATATTTCCCTCTTGTGGTTAGAGATCCACAACCACAAGGGGACCACTTTCCAAGGTACCCAAATCTCAACAATGCGTCCTCGTGGAACACTGGTATAACCCCTGCACTGTGCTTGCTGTCGTACAATGTGTTATCACAGGATTTGTACTTGTGCAATTCCCTCAAGAAGATGCCAATCTTGTTTAACAACTAGAAGCACTTGTCACTTGTGAAACAAGACATGCCCCCTAGTCTCCCCGTGTCATGAATCCTACGTGGGGACACAAATTCCTGTGGACATGTGTCGGATACGAATTTGGCACGTGTCCTGTGCACAGGGCATGTGCCCTACACATGCCCCAATTTCAGGACACGTGTCAAGCATAGAAAAGGGCACGGGGTCATGTTTTCTCATGCAGGTTGGAGCTGTGAGGTGTTTTGGTGTGCAACCGAGGGTTAGTTTTCTCTGCTAATGCTATTTAAAGAGGTTGTCGCCCCCTCCATTTCACCCACCCTAGTAATTAATGGTAGTAAAAGTGACATTCTCATTTGTCTTTCATTTTCATCCTTTTAAGGGAGGGTTGACAAGGTG